>BPTQ01000006.1:27461497-27473331 GCA_019973895.1 Chrysanthemum seticuspe
TAAGTAAAAGAAAAGGAAAAAAAATATTACAAATTAAATATTAAAAAAAAAATTTATATAACATAACATAAAAATAAAATTATTTATTTAAATCAAATAAACCTTTATACTTTTTTTATTATTTCAACCAATCACCACCCCGAGTTTACCCATTCAACTCCAATCAATACTCACTCCTCCTCCACAATCAACACCAATCAACAATTCCAAACAATATCACTATACTGTGGGTACGTGGGGCTTATTTCACGAATCTGAACAACACTGTGGATTACGTGATTGTCTATTGAAATTATCGTTGACACATGTACCTACATTGATTTCCCATTAAACCATGAAAATCTTTCAGGTCTGTGAGGAAGGGAAGTTGTCCCCACCCTAGGCATATCACGTGTATTAAGTAACTGTGTGTTTTGTCAGTTTTTTTTGATCGTAGAGAGAAGAGGTGTAACTGAGAAGCGTGATATGATATCCAAATGGACAAAATTGCCCCTATAGTGTAAATAGGAGATTTAATCTTGTCCTTTGGATGAAGGTAGATTGGATGGCTAGGATCATGCCATTTGATCTTTGAAAATTATGTGCACTATACGGATCCCACCCCTGTTGAAGGGAAGGAGTGTCTGGACTTTCTAAAAGTACCAAATTACCCTTTAGTTACATCCATGTACACAGTTGCTATTAAAGTTATCTGTTAGTGCATTAGGTGTCACAACAAGTCTAAGCACTTTATTCGGGGTGCATGGGTGTCATATCACTATAACAAACCTTAACAACTAACCACAACTAACACCTCCTCCTCACTCATAACTAACCTCAACTTACCCATTTGAGCCCCACCACTAACCAACTTTATTATTTTTTTCATATTTCCAAATAAACTAAATTTATTTATTAAAATAAAAATACAATACAATATATTTAAAAAAAAAATTATAAATTAAACATTATAAAAAAAAGGAAAAGAAAATGAATGTAAAACTTATCAACAAGCCAGCCTTGCCCAAAAAAAAAATCAACAAGTCCAACCCATTATTAACCTCACTTTAAAAAAAAAACTGCATCTTCTTCCCCATTACACACACAGTTACACAACCTTATAAATCGAAAAGAGAAAATATATAAACCACTTCTGACAAAAATGACAAACAAGGACGAAATCTTGCCTCGCCGAGTAGACGATGAACCCTCCAATGGCGAGCGACGGCGAGTTCAGGCGGCGTGGTGGCGAGGCTCAACGAAAACGCCACGTAAGAACAGCGAAGGGCAACGAAGATGACACCGGGTGCTCTTATTTCTATGTATAACTTACACCACCATTAGTTATAGTATGCAAGCATTGGTGCTTAAGCTGCATCTAATGACTATTAAAAAAAAAAAAAAAGTTGTGCCCGCTATCATTGTTGACACGGTTACTATTTTTCCCGTATGCAAAGGAAGATGCAGAGATGCCCGTACGACAACATATATGGACTCCGCTAATGCTCTTACCACATCAAGTCTCATGAGATGCCCGACATTGATAGAACATTCTGTAGTAGAAGGATACCTGTAATCAGAAATCGCAACTATGATACAAAGCAGCAACACCATAAATCTGTAAACGAAAGTATGAACATATACAAAATAAAATAATGAGACAGAAATTTAGATGAAACCGTATGCAATAACGTGATCGAGGCACGTGTTTAACACGCTTCCCTTAAAACAGATTCGCCGTCCATTAGGCGTCTATTTCCCAGGGTACAACGATCGGAAACAGTATGTTGTACTGCCGGATATGACATCCATGCCTGAAATTTCCATTTGCATTTGTGTGTGATGTGTTTGAACAGGGAATCGAGCCTATGTGTTATTTCTCTCATCTTGAACATTAGAGAAGGTTACCATTTATATTTTATAATTTGTAACCGATGCAATGACCACCATTAAACTTATTAATTGTCATTAACATATTCATGAGAACCAAAAGTCTGTTACAACTAAAGATGTAACAACAGGGTTTTGTACAGGCTTTTGTATTCTTCCAAAATGTTCCATTCAAGTCCCTGTATTTCGAGACTCGATATCTTATTCACAAGTTTTCCAACAATCCCCCACATGAATAAAGATCGCCTCGAAAACACACAAATTTCCAATGAAATTCTCAACAGTTGAATCCTGGATAGGATAGGTAGGTGTAACCCTTTGAACCTTCCCTTATGAAATATACTTAGCCTACTAGCTGCCAGTAGAACGTGATGTCTTTGAACTGATCTGCTATTTATATAGACGACAATATAAGTTCACACAGGACTCTCCCTGACATAGTCAAATCCTCATAGTTGTGTTCGTTATGGTCATGAACACTAGCCTGGTTCTGCGAAAGCTTTTAGGAATTGTGCCCCCCACATTTCCCTTCGAAGCGACCCCACTTCTCTCTCACATAGGTGATTCCAATCGAATCATTAAAAGCGATAAGCTTATCCTCATATTGTCACTGTGATAGGAATGGACTAGGAAGTTTACAAACTCCCTTATATGGATGGAGAATTGATTACTCCCCCACATTGACCTCCCTCAGTTTATACAATTAGGTTGTCCTATTGAACCCAGATCTTGGGATCTCCAGTCAGTTGGGTTAGGTTTTCCTTCATATAAACTTTTCCGGGGCTTTAGTCCCATTCCTCCACACGACTTGGTAACACTCTCCAATTAAGCCTTTTATAAGCGGATCCGCATTGTTATCACTTGACTTCACATTGTCAAAATAATAACTCATGTTGAGAGTAGTTGTCGTATCGACATAATGTCTTGACTCACCATTATACATTGTGATATAAGCTTTGACAATTCTTTAATGGTTATCACAATGTATACAACTACCATTATAGGCGATGTTGGTGCGTCATCTCATATTAAACATAGACATTTTGTCTCTTATCCAAATTTATCTATCGCAATAAAATTATATTCCATCGTGGACCTAGCTATATTTTATGTCTAGAAGACATCCAAAATATAGTGGTCATTTCAAGAGTGTATATATAGCCACTCAAAAATGGTCATTGATAACATTAATTACCAATCAAATAGTTGTTACGTTTTGCTCTAAACTGTAACTGTGGTTCTACCAATAATTCATGAGTATTTCAAATGGGTAACACCTCCATCTCTATTTTGAATAGATTTTGATTGGTGTCATTTGAACTCTAGCTGGGCCGGAATCCCCCACATTGAACCTATCTCAAGAATATTGTAGAAATGTTCTCCTTTCAACTTTTATCTCGTTTAAAAGATACTCTGTTTAGTGTATGATATCAATAACATTAGTAATTTGTCACCACACAAGTTTCATATTTGTGTATACACTCTTTGAATGTTTCACGTTAATTATTTTCCATATCATAATTAACAAGTTCCATGTCTAGCATGCTTTAGACCAAGGAATTAAGCATATGAACAGAAGATGCATCATTCTGATTATTCATTGCTTTAGTTACTAACATTCTTTCGCGAGACAGATTACTTATGAGATTCAATCACTATCTTAAGCCACAAATGTTTTGGGTGGATCCCATACATCGGTACTTATGTACACATAAAATATGTCATCCAAATTCATTTGAGATCATATAATCATATGTAATCCCAATTTTATTATGTGACTATGATCACAAATATTAACAAGTAACCATTCCACATGCTCAAAATATGTCCAATGCACGATATGGACAAAACCTCACTTTGGATGACAATCAGACCATTCCAGTTAGTTACATAAACCAACATAGTTTGTTGTCATCTTCATATGCATTCAATTTAAACCGTCATATGTTACCTTCATATATGCATGAGAGGAAGTCAGTGGCGGTTAAATTACACACGAAGTGTTTTCGCTTTTGTTAGCCTCCTTAAAAGAACCAAAGAGACTCGTGTTCAAGCATACACGATGGGCAGCACCCGTGTCGACCCACCTCCATTTTGCTTTTGAACAGACTAAGTTCATCTCATTTGATAAGATATCAGGAAACAAATTCCTTTAATAATCTTATGCATATAAATTTACCCCCAATCTTTTGAGCAATCAAACAACCATCTAAAGTTCACTTTAAAAAAAATTAAGAAACCAAACAGCCCCTCAAAGATCGCTTTACTTCATAACAAATCAGCAAACAAACAACTCTTTAAAGTTATTTATTTATTTTATGCACAAAACTTCATCAACAAAACAACCCTTTAAAGTCACTTTTCAGCACATAAATTTCAGCAACTAAACAACCCTTTAAAGTTAATTTTTTTTTCTTTTTCTGCACAAAAAAAAAAACTTCAGCAACAAAATAACCCTTTAAAGTCACTTTTCTGCAAAGAAATTTCAGCAACAAAAGGCTACCTTTCTGCATAAAAAATCAGCACCAAAAATCCAATTTTCTGTCTAAATTTTCAGCAACAAATGGGCTAATTTTCTACATAAAAAATCAGCACCAAACGACCAATTTTCTGTCTAAAATTTCAGCAAACAAAATTCCAATTTTCTGCGTAAAAGTTTTAGTACCAAACAACTTTTTAAAGGTACTTTTCTACACAAAATTCAGCAACCAAACAACCAATTTTCTGCTTAAAATTCGGTCACTAAAATGCCAATTTTCTGCATAAAAAATTATCGTACCAAACACCCCTTTGAAGATCAGTTCACTGCATAAGAAAGGTAGCAGCAAAACAACCATTTTAAATCACTTTTCAGCATAAAATTTCTGCAAAGAAGGAATTCAATAAAACTGATCCAAATGGCCTAAAATTCTGCAAAAAATTAATCATAAATTCGGCACAAAACAACTTAATATGGTTAATCCAAACAACCTATATGCTCTTCATAAATTAACCTCAATTTATCTTATACGAAACAACTTCAAAAAACTGTACCAAACAGTTTCTTAAGAGATCAGCAAAGGTACTTATACGCACAATGTTTTCATCAAACAAACTACTTCTATAGAATATCCACGGAAAATTTCCAACATAAATTTCACCCAACGTTCTCCTAAGAGTACTTCAACCAATGAGTACCTTGTCATAAAATTCAACACCAAAAGTTTCAGCCCAAAAACAACTGCACGTGTACATTCTTGACAGTTTATAAATAAGCAACAAATTCCAACAAGGAATCTGCCCATAAACAAACTCTAGACATATAGAAAAAAAATGGACAGGAATATGATTGACAGAGAATCTAGGCGTAAACACATTTGTAATCATTTCACATTGAATTATTTATTTATTTATTTATTTATTTTTAAATTAAAAATACCAAATTGGCTTTGTGATACGACTTTAAATCAAATAACTTTAAAACCAATTCTGGTATCATTCATTAAAGACCTTTATTAAGTATTGCATCATAACTCTGATTAAACAATGACTCTAATATGTTTTAAGATTGTAGTAGAAGGATACCTGTAATCAGAAATCGCAACTATGATACAAAGCAGCAACACCATAAATCTGTAAACGAAAGTATGAACATACACAAAATAAAATAATGAGACAGAAATTTAGATGAAACCGTATGCAATAACGTGATCGAGGCACGTGTTTAACACGCTTCCCTTAAAACAGATTCGCCGTCCATTAGGCGTCTATTTCCCAGGGTACAACGATCGGAAACAGTATGTTGTACTGCCGGATATGACATCCATGCCTGAAATTTCCATTTGCATTTGTGTGTGATGTGTTTGAACAGGGAATCGAGCCTATGTGTTATTTCTCTCATCTTGAACATTAGAGAAGGTTACCATTTATATTTTATAATTTGTAACCGATGCAATGACCACCATTAAACTTATTAATTGTCATTAACATACTCATGAGAACCAAAAGTCTGTTACAACACAGGGTTTTGTACAGGCTTTTGTATTCTTCCAAAATGTTCCATTCAAGTCCCTGTATTTCGAGACTCGATATCTTATTCACAAGTTTTCCAACACATTCCCATCCCATTTCGTCTGATAAACATGTCTTATAAGAGTTTGCTAGGTTCATTCGGCTATGTTTCGACAACATATATGGACTCCGCTAATCCACAGTCGGCTATGTTTGCTAGGTTCATTCGGGTGCTCACGACGAACAATGTTCTTTCCCATTTCTTCTATATGGTCATGCATCCCCAATTTCCCATATTTAATAGTTATGAGAGATCTCTGCTCAAGAACTTTTAAACCATTTATAGCACGAAATCCACAGCATTCTTGAATGCTGATTGCATCTTCTCTGATCATGCCTTTCAATATGCATGCAATGTCTAGAAATATTTCCTTATAATCATTCTCCAGACTTGTATAGCTTAATTCTAGCTTTTCCTGAGTCTCCTTTAAGGGAATTTCTTTTAGTCTTTCTATGGCATCCTTCCATTCATGCTCATCTTTACCACAAAGAAATGACCCCAAGACTTTGAGTGTTAAGGGAAGACCAGCAACATAGCGTACAACTTTTCCTGATAACTCTTCGAATTCTTGAAGTGGATTCTCTCTTCCAAATGTATGCCTACTAAAGAGAGAAATTGCTTCATGTTCTGATAAGAGAGCAATATCACGAATCACGTTCACCCTGTGTGCTTCCAACACTTGCTCATCTCTACTGTGACAACTCGTAATTTCAGGTCATTTTACAAACTTTAAAAGTTTCACTATTTCATCATTTATCGTAAACTACGTTTACAAGTATCAAATTCGCGTAACCTTAATGGTTTAGCTGCGAATTCATGAACATATCATCAAGGACATTTCATATAGACTAGATTTAGTCTACATAACATTAATAACATCATTTCATATCGGTTCATGCATGGATTTGCATTTATTCATTAAACGTTTATTTTTTTCCTATTAAATAAACGCTATCGCGTAAACATTATTTTGAAACATTTATCCGACACTTCCAAAAAAAAATCTTAATATATTTTTATACTCATTTTAAGACTATAAAAATTATATCATTAGTTTACCCGATGTTTTCAACTTATTTTGTATATAAATTGTTATATTTATATAATTACGACGGTTTTTGTAAATATTACACGATAATTATTATTTCATTCAATTTTTGTAAGAAATGTATTTTTATAATTTTTATGACTTCAATACATTTTATTTTGTTCCGTTAAAATTTATTTTTAGTTAACGCTACCCTACAAGCTCAAATATTTACACAAGTCACCAATTATCCCTTAGTAATTACACATTATACACTACATATAATTAACTAAAAAAAAAAGAAAAAAAAAGGTATCCTAGCATGTGCTAGTCACCCTTGTCGACACAAGGGTGATTCACACTCTTAAATTACAAAATATCTTGCATATAATGTATTATACTCAAACCATTTACACATAGTAAACATAATATCTAGTGTGAAAAACATTTTCCTCTCTTCTCCTCTAGCATAAAACCGGCCACCATAGAAGACCAAGAAGGAGATCATAAATATTTTTCTAGTCAAGCTCATAACAATCTAGACACACTCTTGATTAAGGTTGTGAAATAAAAACCTTGGGTGTTTAGGATTAAACCATTGTTCACTTCACTTCATCAAGTTACTAGTAAGCATCTCATATTCATTTTCATCTTTCATATTTATTTTATGTTCATTTCATCATATTTGAGAAAAACATGCATGTTACATATGAATTTATACCACTTTTAATGTTTTTATTACATATTATTAGTTATAATCATCCTATAAATTATCACTTGTAACATATCACTCTTGGTGATGTCTAGGAACCCATGACACCCTAAGAAGGTGTATGGTAGGATTTGAATAGCTTCGGAGTTGTTTTGAATTGGTTAGAATAGGTTTGGCGCGAGAAAAACTCATTTCGACAAGTTTACATAAGGGTCTGTCCATATTTTTGAAATCTGGAAATTTCGACAGTTTGTAAAATATTTTGGGCTAGATATTCAGAAAATACACTTTAAAACGAAAACGTGGCCGCTTGAATGGGTTAAAACAGACTTATAACGAAGAAGTTATGAATTTTTCAAGTTTGACGACGAAAACTAATTGTTTCAGAAAATTCAGCCTGCTGTCTCGACTTTTTACGAGTCAAAAATGAGTCTTAAGCGTTGTTAAATGTTTCGACTTATCAAAAATATATTAGTATATGTTATTACGATTCCGTGGATATAAAGAACGTAGAAAACAGACTTATAACGACTAAGTTATTCACATTTTAAACAAGTTGCCGTAACTACTTTATTATAAGTAAAACTAATATATTTCTATTAGACAAATATTACGGCCACGAAGGACCATGTTGAGGGTCGTTTTTAACAATGACGGAGTACTTTTTATAAAGTGATGTCTTCTAGTAAAAGTAAGTTCGCCAAGCATATTTTCCAAAATGTCCGACCGTTTGTCAAGCGGAGTTGTAACGAGTAAAATACGGTCACTTAAACTTTGCCAAAAATCATCCTTAAACAATATTCTGGACACAAGTACCCTACTTTACCTATATTTTTCTCCATGATCGAGACCTCTAGGGCGAAAACTTAAATTCTAAAACTTTGAGATAATGATACAAGCTTCCCAAAACCGTTGAGTTCGTTTCCTAACACTCGACGTGCACCATTTTACGACTAGCTTTTCGAGGCCGTTTTGTCACTTTCATGAAATTTCAACGACATTATTTTACGACGAAAAGTTATAATTTCACAATAAATCATTAAATGATTATCGTAAGATATCATTTCAACGTAAATTCTTGTAAAGTATTTTATAACATGACGAGATGTCATAAACATATATTTCGACGATAAATTCTATTTTCAAAAGCGTACAAGTGGTATAGATTACATGTGGATTTGCATGCACGACATTGTTTCACGATTTAAATTAGAACATATCATTCATAATAGGTCAAGGTCAGAGGTTGCGCCTCATTTCAGTATTGCCATTATATCATCATAAACATTGCAACATGTGAGTTTTCATAGCCCCGATTTATTCAAGTTTTTACTTTATTTCAAACCTACGGGGGAGAATACATTGCACATCATTTTTATTATGATACCAAGTATATCAAATTCATTACATTGCTTAAGTTACCTCATGCCAATTGAATGTCCCCATTATATAACATGAACCGTTAATTTCATAGAAGCGAGGGTGAGTGGATAGATCTATCGAGGGTGACTCCTCCATCCGGGTTGGTGGATTCCAACTGGTTAAACGGATGCATTTCATTTAATATCATTATTCGAGTTGTTTGGCAAACACTCTGTTGGGGCGAACATCATGATCAGTCTAGTTTCGGTGTCATGGACTTATAGCAATTGTATCATTTTTGTGACATCATTGTCATACATAACTTATACTTGTGGTAGTTGTTGGGAATTAGGTTCTTTGAGTTGATAAGACAAAATAGTATGAAAGATGAAGGGCTGAATGTGACAAAGAGAGAAAGCTACAAAGAATAAAGATACAGAAGATATTATTAGAATGATAGACGATATCTTGTATATTCTGTATTTTATTAATCCTTATCTCTTTGTAAACCCTAGCATTCTCTAGTATATAAAGAGATGCAGGGTACGTAGGTTTAACAAGTGTCAAACAATGTAAACATAAGACATAGGGGTGTGTGTGTCTAGGGCGTGTGTTTATGAACGCCTAGACTATAGTGTATGTCGACATGTAGTTGGTCAGCCTCAAGGATCATTGATCCCTGTTAGATTGTAACCGTCTTAGAGTTGATCGTCTAGGATTGGGGCTGTAGATGTGTTTTGTAGAACACATGATGATGACGAAGAAACCTTTAGCAATAACAATGTTGTTTTGATTTATTCCGCTGTGCATTCTATTTATTGTTGTTATTGTTATTCCTAGATGAGCTTAAACGATTCTCAACAAGTGGTATCAGAGAGGGTGGCTCTCGATATCTAGGATCTACATGGTTTCTTGAAGAAGATGGTGAAAAGAAGAAAAATTCGCAACTGGTTAAATTTTCGTAATGCTTCTGCAGGTCAGTTTTCAAACAGGTATAACTTTTTCGTTAACCGTTGGATCGGGCTGAAATTTTGGATGGAGCTTCTCTATATACTCATCTAACTTTCCACCGGAGGGATTGTTGATCTGAAGTCTCAGTCAAAAGATATACGTGCCTGAAAACTGCTGCAGACACAATCATATGCTGTTCGTTGGAGTTGGGTTTGTTCCAGAAGTATCCTCGCTGCTGCTCGTTCAATGCTTACTACACTTGCTGGAACTTGTGCTCAACACTAATCTTTATACGTGCTGCTGGAACTTATGCTTAATGTCGCTATTGTTGTGTTTTGATCGACCTACTGGAATCTGCTGATAGGTTAACGAAATCACTGATAGCTATGTTCGAAACCACTGATAGGTTAACGAAACCACTGATAGCTATGCTCAACCACTGCTAGTTATTCGTTACCACTGACAGTACTTTGTAACCACGGCTAGTTTTTTTTTTTTTTTTTTTTTTTTTTTTTTTTTTTTTTTTTGGTAACCACGGATAGTTTTCTCAAAACCACTGCTACCTTTACATTGTTTGGTAACCACGGATCGTTTGGTTTTTCACTTCATGTTGTCTATTGCATGGATTGAAAGATGATTATTGGTTTTATGGCACGAATTACAAACAGTAAGGGGAAGTCATGCAGATTATTTGTATTGTTTGATATTGGGTGTCATATGGCAGGTTATGGTTTTAGACAGTGATTACACACACATGGGATTTTGGTTCACACACACAAGGAGTTTGGTTATTTGATCTTAAATGTTTTAAAAAGGCTCGTATTTGGTTTATTGGACTAGTTGATTACGAAGACAATTGAATATCACTAATTTGATGTTGTAGTTGAGTTTCACAGGTTTGTGTTCTTATCATATCTCAAAGTGGGTGTTACACTTTGTAGATAACTTGTTCGTGCTTTAATGATTGTGACGAAGAATTGACAAACACTTTAAGGAGTGACGTTATTGTGCTCAGTGATTATTGTCAAGAGATTGTGGTCTCCTTATACATTGGTTAGTATACGTTCAGAGTCACGTGGATAAACAAGACATAAGATACAAGTTTGGGTTATTTTACTTCTTCATCAAATTCGTTATACTTGGTTTTCTTCACAAGTGATCATTACATAGAGCCTGCAGATTGGAAGAATCAAGAAAATGGTTAATATATGGGTTTCAGTGGACGCTTAATGTTAAAATGTTTAACCATTTGCATGCATCATTCGAGGTGAAGGTTTTTACAACTGCTAGTTGTTATTACTACTGCTGATTTTGATTTCTATTGTTTCAAGTTCATTTAAAGATGCGGAAAACTTAATGGTGGGTAATTTGAAACATTGGAAGGATGGATTGGACGTATGATATTGATTTGTAGTTGTGAAGATCAAGGTTGCTCACTTATGTCCTCTAATTGAAGATGACAAAAAGGGGAAGAATATTTACATGGAAGCTGCAACTTGAAGATTCTTGGTGATTGCATGTTTAAGGGGAAGTTCATTTATCTTTCATTCATATTAGCTTCAGGGGAAGTTCATACTTATGTGGTTTTGTCATTATCAACTAGGGGAAGATTGTTGGGAATTAGGTTCTTTGAGTTGATAAGACAAAATAGTATGAAAGATGAAGGGCTGAATGTGACAAAGAGAGAAAGCTACAAAGAATAAAGATACAGAAGATATTATTAGAATGATA
The DNA here is from genome assembly GCA_019973895.1 of Chrysanthemum seticuspe. Taxonomy (NCBI): domain Eukaryota; kingdom Viridiplantae; phylum Streptophyta; class Magnoliopsida; order Asterales; family Asteraceae; genus Chrysanthemum; species Chrysanthemum seticuspe. The sequence goes on from BPTQ01000006.1 coordinate 27,473,201, forward strand.
GACGATATCTTGTATATTCTGTATTTTATTAATCCTTATCTCTTTGTAAACCCTAGCATTCTCTAGTATATAAAGAGATGCAGGGTACGTAGGTTTAACAAGTGTCAAACAATGTAAACATAAGACATAGG
>BPTQ01000006.1:27473431-27557746 GCA_019973895.1 Chrysanthemum seticuspe
TTAAAACCGAATTCCAGGGTTCCTCCAAAGTAATCACCGTCAAATTGCAATCGTTAAGGCGCGATTTCGAAACCTCTTTTATGAAACATAATGAATCTGTGCAAGATTTTCTCGCAAGAGTTTCATCAGTTGTTGGTCAAATGAAGGCGTATGGAGATAAAATATCAGATGAAATAGTGGTAGCTAAAGTCTTAAGGAGTCTACCATCCAAATTCGATCACGTGGTAGCAGCGATCGAAGAATCCAAGGATCTGTCCACTTTCTCGTTTGATGAGCTAATGGGCTCACTTCAAGCACATGAATCAAGGATCAATCGGTCGAACATGCACAGCGAAGAAAGAGCCTTTCAGACTAGAGGAGAGTCTGAATCCTCAAATCAACATGTAAGAGGAAGGGGCCGAGGAAGCTACCGAGGAAGGGGGCGAGGTCGGAACACTACACTCAAATGCTCACATTGTCACAAGCCTGGGCATTCTGATAACTATTGTTGGTACAAACCAGAAGACGGTGTCAATTATGCTGAACAAGAGGAAGATAATTTTCTATTCATGGCGATAACGACCACGAAAGAGGAGAAGAATGAAATATGGTATCTGGATAGCGGTTGCTCGAATCATATGACAGGTGATCGTTCAAAGTTTAAGGATCTCGATGAAAGCATTAAGTCACAGGTGCGGCTTGGTGATAATAAACAGTTACAAATTGAAGGCAAAGGTATAGCCGAGGTCTCAACTGATAACCAAAAGAGGTGTATCAAAGATGTCCAATTCGCTCCATCTTTGGCTCATAACTTATTGAGTGTGGGTCAGTTAATGGAATCTCACCACAAGATAGTTTTTGATGATGGCAAGTGCATCGTGACACATAAACCTACTGGAAAAATTATTGCATGTGCTCACATGTCATCAAATCGAATGTTTCCACTCGATTTCGCTAAACAAATGGAAACATCTATGGTGAGCAGAGGTCTAGCAGACAACGAGCTGTGGCACCAACGTTATGGCCATCTCAACATTCAAGGGCTGCAATTGCTAAAGAACAAACAAATGGTGAGTGGTCTTCCTGTCATTAAGCCGCTAGAGCACTGTTTGTGAAGGATGTGTGGTAGGTAAGCAAACAAAGCAGTCATTTCCAGTGGGAAAATCAAAGCGAGCTGAAGCAATACTTGAAATTGTCCACGCTGATGTGTGTGGACCGATGAGGACAGAATCATTATCCGGTAGTAAGTATTTCCTACTTTTTATTGATGATTTCAGTAGGATGAGCTGGGTATATTTTTTGAAGCACAAATCAGAAGCTTTTGAGTGCTTTAAGAAATTCAAAACTCTTGTGGAAAAGCAGACCGGGAAAGTTGTTAAAGTGCTTCGTACTGATCGTGGAGGTGAGTTCACTTCGAATGAGTTTCATGTTTTTTGTGATGAACATGGGATAAACAAGCAACTCACGGCTCCATACACTCCCGAGCAAAATGGTGTGGCCGAGCGTAAGAACCGAACGGTGGTGGAAATGGCTCGATCCATGCTTAAGCAAAAAGGAATGCCGGACTCATTTTGGGCTGAAGGAGTTGCTGCAGCTGTACATATTCTAAATATCTCACCGACTAAAGCAGTATGGGATCAAACTCCATACGAGGCATGGAATGGAAACAAACCCTTGGTAAGTCACTTACGAGTGTTTGGATGTATTTGTTATGTTCTGATTAAAACTGCACGACATAAACTGGATCAAAAGTCTCAAAAGCATGTTTTTATTGGTTATTGTCCTAACTCAAAGGCTTATCGTCTATATGATCCACTGAGTGGGAAAATTACTGTTAGTCGAGATGTGGTATTTGATGAGCTTGCAGGTTGGAATTGGGAGAACAAAAATACCACCCAAACCTCTCAGGTTGAAAACGAAGATGAACAGAGTATACTTGAACAAGAAGTGTCACAAGAAGATGTTCATTCACCTCACATACCAACACCTAACACACCAAGTTCAGCCTCTTCATCACAGCACTCAACACCGGAGAAAACAAATTCTTCATCCTCATCCAAAGAGTCCTCTCCGAATCAGTTTCCAAACCTTCGTAGAAGTGAGCGTGGCCAAGTTCCTAGACGATGGTTTCCAGTTGAAGGGGAGGATACAACAACACCCTTAGCTTTATTTGTCGGTGATCCGGTCACAGTGGAAGAAGCCATGGAAATAGAAGAATGGAGACTTGCAATGAAAGAAGAATTATCATCAATAGAAAAGAATCAAACATGGGAACCCACTGATCTTCCAGAAGGCAAAAATGTCATAAGTTTAAAATGGCTTTTCAAGACAAAGTATTTGGCAGACGGGAGAGTACAAAAACACAAAGCAAGGCTGGTGGTGAGAGGATTTACACAACAACAAGGAATTGATTACGAAGAGACGTTTGCTCCGGTGGCAAGATTCGAGACAGTACGAATCATTTTGGCAATAGCGGCTCAAAATCAATGGAAAATATACCAGTTTGATGTTAAATCTGCGTTTCTAAATGGTGAACTAAAGGAGGAGGTGTATGTAACTCAACCTCCAGGTTTTGAAGATAAAACCAAGACGGGCCAGGTGCTTCGCTTGAACAAAGCTCTTTACGGGCTTAAACAAGCACCCCGTGCATGGTATAGCAAAATCAATGAATTTTTTCACAACAATGGGTTTGAACGAAGTCCACATGAACCAACTCTCTACATCAAAAAGCAAGGTATGAATGACTTGCTTATCGTCAGTCTCTATGTTGATGATATGATCTATACTAGCTCATCGCCACAACTAATACATGATTTTCAAGTGTCCATGAAAAATATGTTTGATATGACTGATTTGGGAGAGTTACAATACTTTCTGGGACTGGAAATTATTCAAGGGCAGGAAGGAATACTCATGTCGCAAAGAAAGTATGTAGATGATACTTTGAAGAAATTTAATATGCAAGGATGTAAGACTGCTGCAACACCAATGAACATCAGTGAAAAATTAACGATGGAAGATGGCACTGAGTTGACCGATGCAAAAGTGTACAGAAGTTTGGTTGGGAGATTGATTTATGTTACTCATTCTCGTCCAGATGTGGCTTACTCTGTTGGTGTGTTATCTCGATTTATGCATCGTCCAACAATGCACCATTTTGGTGCAGCAAGGAGAGTGCTACGTTACCTTGCGGGAACTAAAAATTATGGTATTTGTTTTCGCAAAACCAAGGATTTTAGTCTTCAAGGATTTACTGACAGCGATTGGGCCGGCTCTATTGAAGATCGAAAAAGCACATCCGGCAATTGCTTTGTTCTTGGCACTGGTGCTATATCTTGGAGTTCGAAGAAGCAAGCAACAGTGGCATTATCTTTGACAGAAGCAGAGTACGTGGCAGCTTGTGCATCGGCTTGTCAAGCAGTTTGGTTAAGAGGAATTCTTAGTGACTTAGGTCAACAACAGTTAAGAGCAACAAGTATCAAATGTGACAACCAATCAGCAGTAATGTTATCAAGGAATCCAGTGCTTCATGGAAGAACAAAACACATCGATATCAAGCATCATTACATACGAGAACTGATAGCGAATGAAGAAATTCAACTCGACACATGTCGAACAGATGAGCAGGTTGCAGATTTGTTGACAAAGAGTTTACCACAAATGAAGCATGAAGAACTCAGTGCTCAGCTCGGAATGACGACGTTCGAATGAAGGGGCAGTGTTGAAGTTTATTTCATTCTCACTTTCTTATTACTGTTTTTTGAATAAGTATTATTTGAATAAGTCTTATTGGCTAGTTATAAGCCACTAGAAGTAGTCTAAGTAGTTAGAGATATTTCAGGTGAGAACCGTTTGATATCTTTGACTCTTGAAGTCATCTTTTGTTTTGTACTGCCTATTTAAGAGGCATTCTTCATTGATCATTAATCAAGAAAACAAATAGCCACTTTGATAAAATCTTTTACTTGCTGTGTGAAATCTCCAACAGTTTCAATTGGTTTGCTTTTTGCAAACCTTCAATTGTATTTACAAGGGATCCTTCGATCTGTTCAATATCAATCATATTTTGCCAAAAAAAAAAAAGAAAAAATTAGTGTGTTTAATTAGTTTATACTTTTAATTATGTTGTAGCTTGTACACTGTGAAAGTATTATTAACTTTTTAGTAAATGGGTGTTTTAATTGGTAAAATTTATTTTGATAATTATGCTTTTAATTCGTTGTACAATGTGAATACATTATTGTACTTCTAAGTAATGAAATGTTTTAATACGAGTATTAATTATATGTTAATTTAATATCTTAGTGTATTAAAAAGTTGTACAATATGTTTTTCTTTGTTTCTATGTTTCAATTTTTAAGTTTGTAATGTTTTAGTGCGTTTAAAAGTTGTACACTATGTATAAATGTTTGTAATGTCTTGGTGTTTAACTTAGTTGTACATTTTGTTTTGTTATTTGTATTGTTGAATTTTAAAATTTCTCGTATAGCCCGTTTGGTTTGTAGATAGGTTTATGATTAGGGGCCCGTTTGGTTTGTAAAAGGATTTGAAATCGGATTTGAATTCGGTTTAAAATGAAAGAAAATGAGGTAAGAGAAAAAAAATGATATTTTATTAAAAAATGTTGGAGTCACTCCTAAACTAGAATTCAAGTGTTAGTAATTAATATGTAATAGTTAGCTTAATTATGGCTTTTATGTTAGTAATCTAGGCTAGGCTCATGTAGAAAGCCCATGAGCCTATGCAAAGCCCAATAAGGAAAGGATGGGAACTTGGTGTGTTGCCCTAGTTCTCTCCTATAAATACCTCATGTAAACCATCCTTAGATGGTTGATTGTTCATTTCATTTCAATACTCACGCATAACCTTTCTCTGTATCCTATGCGTATTGTTTTGCTTTGTTCAACCGATCACTTCTTTCTCTTATTTCTTATATTGATGTTTGTGTTACAAATATGGGAACCTAACAGTGGTATCATTCGCCAAATAGTTGGGTGAAACGTTTTTTTTTTGTTTTTGAAGTTTTATGTTATACGCGTAAGGCTCGGTCTCAAATTTTTATACGCTAAAAGCTTTAATTTTTTCACTTTAAAACTCAAGATTCTTGTCCTTTCAAGGTTATTTTGTGATAAAGTTTCTGTTTTTGGCAAAAAGTTTCAAACTTTACGTGTATTTCGTGGTTTTTAAGCTTGGTTTTAATCGTGTAGCTTGTTCTACGCGTAAGGTGTATCAAAGTTTTGGATAATCAAGTTTCACACTTTTGTGTTAGTTTTGTGATATTGAAGCTGTTTCATCACAAAAATCTGGTTTAGAAACACTTTGGGCTGAAAATCAGTTTTGGTTAACTTTTACGCATAAGAAAACCCTAAAGTTACGCGTAAGCTTCATAAGGTTTGATCTTCAGTGTTCTTGGTTTACTCAGTGTTTTCTTGCTTGGATAAGCCTGAAAACACTTCGAATTTGGATATCTTTTGCACTGGAATAAGTGTAAAGTATTTCTGGGCAAAAACCTAGTTTTATGCCTAAGCTAAAACTTACGCGTAGAATCTTTACGCCAAAGCTTTGTTTTACGCCTAAGCTCTGTCTTACGCATAAGCAATTCTTATGCATAAGCATTCTACTACTAAGCCTTTGGTTTACGCATAAGCTAATGTTTCATCAACCCTATTCGTAAGCTAATCCTACGCGTAAGTTCACTTCTTACGCGTAAGTTGGTGTTTCTACGTATAAGGTTTCTTTGCCTAAGCTGGTTTTTCCTACGCATAAGGTTTCTTTGCCTAAGCTTGATTTTTACGCCTAAGGATACTTCATCAACAAAGTTTCATTCGACTACAAAGATCCATTTTACAACACAAGTTTTCAAGATGTCTCAACCACCATACTCTAACTACTTTCCTCATGTGTATCCTCAACAACAACAACAACTCAGTCAACAACAACAACAATTCAATCTACAACAACAGATTTATCAACAACAATTTCAACAACAACATTTTCCTCAAGGAGCAATTCAACCACAAATGATTCAACACCACCTAGTCTTCAAGTACAACCTTACACAAACTTTAACAATCAACATCCATCCAGGAATACTATGAAGGAACAGTCTTGGTTTGCAAAGATGTGTGAAGCTTTAAGTAGCCCACAATCCATTCATGAGGCTGGATCACTTGATAGACCTCCAATGCTCACTCCCGGAAACTACGATCAATGGGTGATTAGGTTCTTTAGTTTTTGTGATCTAAAGAAGCCACATGGAAAGTTCTTAAAGAAGGTCATCTTGGAAGGTCCGTTTCGGATACCTACTGTCGTTACACCCGGAGATCCAAATGCTACTCCACCAAGAGGTGATGTCACCAACATTGCAACTCTTTCTGACCTCACTGCTGATGAACTTCTACATTTCGAAGCCGATGAGCTAGCAATGCAATACATCCTTTTGGGATTACCCAATCCAATCCTTCGAAGTGTTGATGCTCAAAAGACTGCTAAAGCAATGTGGGAACATATTCATCTTCTCATGAAAGGCACTGAACTCAATCAAGAAGACATGGAATCCAAAATCTACTTGGCTTATGATCACTTCATGGTTGAACTAGGAGAGACATTAGAGTCATATCATCATCGATTCTCAGACATCATCAATGACTTGGAAAAACATAACATCATTATGCCAAGAATTGCAGTCAACACTAAGTTCCTAAATAGTCTTGGTCCTGATTGGGAAAAGTATGTCATTTTCATCCGTCAAGCGAAGAATCTTCATCATGCTACATACGGATTGTTGTACGACTATTTGAAGCCCCATAAAAAAGAAGTTGATAAAGAAAGGGTTATCCGTGGACAAACTGTTTCACCTTCACTTCCGGATAATCAACAACTAGCTTTGTGGGCTCAAACTTGTTATCCTCAATTCCCAACCTTACAAACTGTATTCACAAATCCTCCACCACCCGCTGCTCAACCAACTGCAACAATTACACCATATGATCCGTCACATCAACAATCTCAAGAAACTCAATTGGTTCCATACAACAACAACAATGATCAGCACTTTACAGTGAAGCTAATGAGGACTCAGATGCTTTCGATGCATTGCAACAAGGGTTTGTTATGATTGCTAGAGCCTTCGGCCGATATACTAACAAATCCAACAATCGCATTCGTTCCTCATCAAACACAAGGAATCAGGCTGTTGTTAACAATGGATGTGTTGAAGTTCAGAATCGTGGTAATGTTCGTCAGATGGGCGGTGGTCAAGGGTTTAATGCTATGGGAAGGAATAACATGGGTGCTCCACAACAACAAAGAGCTTAAGTGGTTGAACATGGTAATGCTCAGAATGAGATTAATGGTCTTCGTTGCTATAACTGTAATGAGAAGGGTCATCTGGCTAATGCTTGCCCAAAGCCGAGGACAAGAGGCAGCACTTATCACAAAGAAGCTTTACTTTTGGCTCTCAAAGATGAAGCTGGTGGAACCCTCATAAACAAAGAAAAGAGTTTTATGGCAGAAGCAGACTCAGATGATGATATGGAGGACTTGCAGGCTAATGCAGCAGTTATGTTGATGGCAAACATGCACGAACTCCACATGAGTGACACAGGCCCAGTGTATGACACTAACGGCTTGTCTCAGGTACCGGATCAAACCATATTCATCACTGATCTAATATCTCAGCCAACATCTGAATCCGACGAGGCTCAGAATGTTCAACATGAGCCGTCCACATCTCATTCTGATGATACTCAACTAGATCCAGTAGTTATATTTGACGATCAAGATGACCTCATGGTTACCATTGATAATCAAGTTGACTCCGTGGTTATACTTGAGGATCTGAATAATGATCATGTTGAGACTCACGTTGAACACGCTGAACCTTTGCCTAATCTAGATATTGACATCTTACTTAATGACCAACGATCCCGCATGGAACAATGTCGTGAACTCAATTAGCAATTAAAAGATAAAAATGCACTGTTAACCAGGGATATTGAATGCTTAAAAAGGCAACTCAACGTTTTTAAAACTCAAGAAAAACGTGAACAAGGTTTTGAAGTCGCTTTTGCTAAATCTTACCAAAACAAAAAATCATTAGAACGACAGATGCGTGATCTAGTCGCATCCAAGAATGCTTTGCTGTCTCAAATAGAACAACTGAAATATGATCATAAAAAACAACTTAACGCTCTTACTTTGGAAACTCAAAAAGCCAATTCTGAGTTGTTAACTTGTCAAAAACAGTTATCTGAATAAAAAAAGCATTCAACGAAACGAATAGATGACTATCTTGAAGAAATTTTCGGCTTACAAAACAAAATCAAAGAGTTTCGAAATGTTGTCTATAAACATGGTGAGTCAATCAAAACTATTCAAAAGTTTACTTTAAAACCAAATCCAAATGGATATGGACCGAATCTTGCCGATTACAAACCAAAGCTTTCAAACAAAGCATTCAAACCAAATCCTGAAGTTTACAGTGCATAACACAAAATTGATGATTCTATTATGAGTGTTGTTGAATATCATCGTCAAGAGGAATTAGATGCAGAAGACGAGAGTCGATCAAAATTAGAAAATATTGTTTATAACAAACCATTTAACTATTCAAAAGCCGTCACTTTCGTCGCACAAAAGGATACTTCTAACACACCTTGGGTTATCACACCTCTGTCTGAGTCTTCTAATGTTGGTCCCCAACCCAATTCTGCACAAACTAATGGTCCTTTACCTTCACTCAGTGAAGTAAAATCAATACCCGAAAATCGTCAAATTCTTAGATATTTTGACATTTTCATTTCTGACATCAAACTTTTAGAATGTGAGATTGAATTTCATTCTGAAACAAAAGTTGAACATTTTCAATCGCCTCAGGCGCGAGAACAAAGAGATATTTTTCAGAAAAGAATTTCACCCCATGTTCAAAATTTGAAAAATTGTGCATTGTATTGGGAACGGGAATTTCATAAGGAACTTGGACTGATGAAAATAGTTTTCGAGAAAAAAGAAACATCGATTTCAAATACAAAACGCAAAAAGAAAATGTTACGAAAAGATGTTGATCGACTCTTGGAAGATGTTATCTGTGCTGATATCCATACTGTGGTGTTATTACATTCTGTTACATATGCATTTGATTATATCTCTGCTAATTCTTTTGATTCTGTTGAAATTGTTGAGAATACTGATACTGTGTCACAAATCAAGTCTTTAAAAATTGAAAATGAACTATTGTTAAACGAGCTTTCAAATGCAAAACGTTGTCTTCAATGGTGTCAAAAAGATTGTCAAAATCGTGAACTTACTTTGCAAAACAAAATCAACCAGTTGCATGCAAAAACTTTTAATCCAAAACTTGAGCAACTGGATGATCAAAACGCGTCTTTCAAATATCAAATCTAAAAATATGAACAAGAACTTGCAAAAGTTAAAAAGGAATATGGTGTCATATTTGATTTACTCAAACAGACTCGTGATGAAGCATCAAACGAACTTGATCATTATCTTGCACACACTAAAGAAGTCATGAATTTTTCTGGAAATCTTCGTTCTGAAAATCAAGATTTGTTGCACACTATCATTGAGTTAAAAGAGAAGTTAGGAAAGTATGAACAAGTTCAGCTTAGTAACATTAAGGAACTTGCACCTGTAACACTTAGAAAAAGTGACACTAGAATGCCTAATGACAAACCACAAGATACTAATATGCTTCCCTCTACTGAAACATGAATAGTTGCCTCTTTTCCCAACGTCCGCACTTCACAGCCTAGGAGCAATACAAAGAAGAATAGGAAGTTGCGACCTAAGAAAAGAACAATAAAGAATGCTGAAGTAGAAGAACACCCTAGGACTTTGAATAAAACTCAAGTTGCACCCACTTTAGATATTGCGTCTGACAAATGTAATGCACAAAGTGATGTAACGAATGTTGAATCTTTAAGTACTCTTAATGTTTTGTTTGAAGCCTCTTGTGTTGGTTGTCATAAAAGCATGTTTTCTGGTTGTCATGATAAATGTGTTGCTAAAGCTATCTTGAATCATAAGCGGAATAATAGAAAACGGAATACCTCTAGGCCCACTAATGCTTCTAAGTCTGTGCTAGGTAAACCACCATCTAGTGTTCCAACTACGATCATTGATCTACCCATAGAACCTCCTTCACCTCCTAGGAAGAACTTATCACCTAGTGCATTCACTAAGACCAAAGCTAAGACTAGTTGGAGATGGCAGAAATGGTTATATAATACACTTGGATTTAAATGGATACCTAAAATCATTGATATGTGTGTTTCTACTATAACTGCTTCGGAACCCTCTAACTTTTCGGGTTCCACATCTACTTCTATTCCATCTGTGTCGTCTGTGTGTAATGCAGGTGATACAGATCATCCTTTGGATTGTTGATAGCGGATGTTCCCAACACATGACAGACAATCTCAAACTGTTATCAAACTTTATTGCAAAGTTCATTGGCACTGTCAGATTCGGGAATGATCACTTCGCAGCTATCATGGGCTACGGAGATTACATTAATGGCAACATCGAAATTAGCAGGGTTTATTATGTGGAAGGCCTCGGTCACAATCTCTTCTCAGTCGGTCAGTTCTGCGATGGAGATTTGGAAGTTGCTTTTCGGGAGAAAACTTGTTTCATTCGTGATCTACAAGGAAACGATCTTATGTCTGGCACCCGCAATTCAAGTCTTTATACAATCTCAATGCAAGACATGATTGCTTCATCTCCCATCTGTCCACTTTCAAAGGCAACATCTACAAAATCTTGGCTATGGCACCGTCGTCTCTCACATTTAAACTTTCAAACCATCACCAACCTTGCTCGATATAAACTTGTTGAAGGTCTCCCATGATTCTGATATTCTAAAGATCACCTCTGCTCAGCTTGTGAACAAGGGAAAAGCACTCGTGCTCACTTTCCTTCAAAGGTAGAACACAGCTCACATCATGTGCTTCATCTTCTTCACATGAATTTGTGTGGCCCGATGCGCGTGCAGACGATTAATGGCAAACGATACATCTTGGTAATTGTAGATGACTACTCCAGATGGCCTTGGGTTTATTTTCTTCGAAGTAAAGATCAAGCTCCACAGATGATCATCACCTTTCTCACGAAAATTCAAGTTCAAGTCTGGAACACCGTCAGACAAATTCGAACAGACAAAGGAACTGAATTTGTGAATCAAACTCTTCGTGAATATTATGAGAAAGTAGGAATTGAGCATCAAACATCAATTGCACGTACCCCAGAACAAAACAGATTTGTTGAAAGACGAAACCGTACGTTAGTGGAAGCTGCCAGAACGATGTTAATCAATGCTAAACTTCCAGATTACTTGTGGGCTGAAGCCGTCTTAACTGCATGCTACACTCAGAATCGCTCAATGATTACAAAATGCCACAACAAAACACCTTTTGAGCTTATGCACAACCGAAAACCGAATCTCAAACACTTTCATGTATTTGGATCCCTTTGCTACCCGAATAATGATCGTGATGACTTTGGAAAGCTCAAATCCAAAGCTGACATTGGAGTCTTTATTGGATACTGTGAGAATTCTAAAGGTTATCGGATCTGGAATCGTCGTACAAAGCAGGTTATGGAAACGATTCATGCAAATTTCGATGAGCTTACAGAAATGACTTCTGAGCATAACAGCTTGGAACCCGGTCATAACCGTTTAAACTTCCCTCAAACCCCATCATCAGCTGAACCAAGCCCCCAGCTTACTCGTCAACTAATGGAAAAGTTGTTTGCCCCTCTGTTTAGTGATGATCTTGATGAACGTGATCCAGGTGTATCCAATGTTTCCGCTGCTCAACCTGATCATAATCAAATACCTAATACACCTGCCACAACAACTACTGTTGAGGAAGCACCACCAACTGATTCTACAACAACAGCCGAACAAACCGCATCCAATGACGTTGTTCCAACTGATGATGTTCTGAACAATGAAGTACCCCCACCTGCAGATTATGATCCAAATGCGTTCTTCAACCCGTTTTCTAATGAAACTGATGCATCTGATGTTGCGGAATCATCTACAAGCCATTTGAATCCTACCAATCTGCATAATGTATATCAAGATCAACCTTCCACTTATCGTTGGACAAAAGACCATCCTCTTGAGAACATTATTGGTAACCCGAATCAACCAGTCGTAACAAGACAACGTCTTCACATAGATGGTGAACATTGCATTTATGCACTCACTGTCTGCCAATCTGAACCTAAAAACATTAAAGACGCAATGACCAAAGACAACTGGATTGAATCCATGCAAGAAGAACTCAATCAGTTTAAACGTCTTGAAGTATGGGAATTGGTTGAAAGAACAACAGGGGTCTTCGTCATTGGTCTAAAATGGATTTGGAAAAACAAATTAGATGCTGAAGGAACCGTAATCAGAAATAAGTCACGTCTGGTGGCTAAGGGTATTTGAAGAATCATTCGCTCCGGTTGCTCGTCTTGAGGCTGTTCGGATATTTCTGGCGTTCGCGTCTCACATGAACATCACGGTCTTTCAGATGGATGTCAAAACTGCTTTTCTGAATGGTAAACTGAAAGAAACGGTCTATGTCAGATAACCAGAAGGATTCGTTGATCCAGAGTTCCCAAACCACATTTACAAACTGAACAAGGCTCTCTACGGACTCAAACAAGCTCCTCGGGCGTGGTACGATAAGTTATCATCCTTTCTTCTCGACAATAAGTTCGTCAAAGGTTCGGTCGACCCTACACTTTTCATACAATATCACGGGGCACACATTTTAATCGTTCAAATTTATGTGGATGACATCATTTTTGGGTCAACACATCTAAAATATTCAAACGCTTTTTCAAAACTAATGAAGAAACATTTTGAAATATCTATGATGGGTGAACTTACGTTCTTTCTAGGACTACAAGTTCATCAATCACCCCGTGGTATTTTCTTTAGTCAGTCCAAATATGCCCTTAAAATTTTGAATAAAAATGGAATGCAAAACTGTGACACCTATGCCACTCCAATGGCACATACCAAAAAACTAGAGGCTGATTTACATGGGAAATTGGTGGACCATACCAAATACCGAAGTATTATTGGGTCTCTCATGTATCTAACAGCAAGCATGCCTGATATTGTTTTTGCCGTATATCTTTGCTCTCGTTATCTGGCGCGACCAACTGAAACTCACCTCTCTGAGGCTAAAAGAATCATCCGATACATCAAGGGAACCATTAACTTGGGGATCTGGTATCCGAAGGATTTTGGTTTTGAACTAATAGCTTTTTCAGATGCTGATCACGCAGGCTGCTTAGATTCTCGGAAAAGTACTTCAGGAGCATTACAAATTCTTGGTGATAAACTGGTGTCATGGCAATCGAAGAAGCAGGATTGTACGTCGCTGTCCTCAACCGAAGCAGAATATGTAGCCATGTCGGCGTGTTGTGCTCAAGTAATTTGGATGAGAACACAACTCAAAGACTATGGTTACGTATTTGACAGAATCCTGATGTACTGCGACAATCGAAGTGCTATTGCGATCTCGTTCAACTCTGTTCAACATTCAAAATAAAAGCACATCGATCTTCGATATCATTTCATCAAGGAGCACGTGGAAAAGGGTACCGTCGAATTATACTTTGTGGGTACTGAATACCAACTGGCAGATCTTCTCACCAAAGCCTTAGCTCCTGCTAGGTTTAATGAGTTGGTCCACTGGATTGGTATGCGGTGTTTGACTCCAGAGGAACTGGATGAACTTTTTAAACATTCTTAAAACCAGTCAAACACCAAAACCTCTTTTGTAAATATTTTTCAAAATACAAAATATAAAATTTTCAAAATTCAAAAATTTTCTTCTCTCTAAAAATTTCTTTAAACATGGAAAGTACAAATCTTCCGTCAACACTTTACTCTTTCAAATTTCAGTATTTTTTCGGTCAAGTGTTGAGGGGGAGAAAGTAACTATTTTCTGTTTCATAAAACCTTGTACTTGAATGTTTCCAATATTATGTTGTTTCTTCTAAAATGGTGGATACGTTTCTTGTCAAATACTCTCCTCGGACTCAAATGTTTTTCAAAATTCATTATTTCAAAAGTCGAGGGGGAGTATCATTAAGTTTCTTGCCTTACAAGTGTTTTGTCTAACCGAAACGGAAGTTAAAGGATCTTGGTTGAAATCTTTTGAGGTTGAGGGACTGAATGTGTCAACTTGGCAAATTAATTTTAACAAAATCATTCACCTTACACAATCAATGCACCACTTCATGTGCATTTACTCCTAAACCACCAAGATCAAACGGCCCAAATCAAATCTTCAAAAACCGTTTAAGCTGTTCATAATCTGTTAGTTCTAAATTGTTTTGATCAAGATTCTAAACAAGAATTTCAAAAACCTTTCAAATCCAACGGTTAAAACTCTTTAAACTGATTTTGGAAAATTGTTCACTCGAACGTATTGGGTGTTTATGCATAAAAGTGTTTGGATTGAAATAAGTTATGTTAAAACCTTTCTTAGTGTCTATTAAACTTGTTTCAATCGTCCATAACCTTCCAGAATCTTAAATTTAATTAATTTGAATTCTAGGGTTCTTGCGCTCACTTGGGGATTTTTCTATTCTGTGATATGCTATTAGGTGTCAAGAAAGTATTAGAATAAGTATATATGCATATTTTGAACCTTTAAATTTGCCCAGAAACATCTAAACCGTAAGAATTTAAGTTTTAGGTTTTTTTTTAGGATTTATCTCCCATGAATCTTCTGGTTCTGTGGAGGAAATATGTTAAATCTTGTTCCATTGCACTCATATGACATCTAGGACACTCCAGAAACATTCTTGTTTGATTTGTGTGGCTATATCTCTTACACATATATTAAGGGTTTAGGGTTTAAGTAATGTTAAGCCTAAGTCTTTTTGTGTGTATCTGATATGTTCTTGTGCTTATTTTGTGTTCTAAAAGATGTTTGGAATTAACTGCAATCAAGATTTCATGTTTATGTTTAACACGTCACGCATAAGAGTTCTACAGTGGATTTCGCGTATCTTGGAGAGATATTTGTAAACAAGGCTTGTTACGCATAAGCTTTACTCTTATGAGTAAACTTTTCGCATAACATCTAGCTTATTCCTACGCGTAAGCCTAAATCCTTTGAACTTGTCTTACGCGTAAGAAACTCTTACGCATAAGCTTGGTCTTACGCTTTAGCGTACTCTTACGCATAAGCTCCTTTCTTACGCATAAGGATCCTTGTTACACATAAACCACTGTTCACTACATTTTGGCCTATTATGCATATGTTACTTGTTAAATGTTACTCATAAATCACTATTATCTAATGTTACGCTTATGCTTGCAAAATTTTATATGTTGTGTGTTAAGTGAAGATTTGGACTTTGAAATTTCAAAATTAACACGTTCACGTAACTTATCACATCAACTTCAATCAATTGGACAAATGTGACTTAGGACTTGTGACTAACATAAACATGTTACCATCAAACAAGGAATTAGATTAAATTAGACTAAAATAAACACATTGTGTTTCCATATGTCTGTCTTTTTGTCTAATGTCTTTCAGATCACAAAATGGATGCAAATCAAGCAAACATCAATGCCCCAGCTGAGCTCTCAATGGCAAACACATTCCCAGCTGGATACGACAAAACAATTGGCAAGAACAATCTCCGTGTCGTCTTCAACAACTTCATATGCTCATAATCATCTTGCATAATTGCTGTGGACATCCTTCTTCAACATCCATTCAAATTCATGCTCACAAAGTCATACTGATGATGAGTATGATTCAATGGATGAGGAAATACAATTTCATAAGACATTAAAGGAGAAAAGGATGGAATACCATGCTTCAACCTTTCCGGTTAATCAACCCGGTGGGGCAGGAGGGTCAAGCAGTAGTCTTTCACTTATGAAAGATCCATTGCAAACATCTCTTACCCCATCCGATCCGGTTAATCAACCCGGTAAGGATCAGGGTGTCACTGTCACTACAACTGTTGAAATGAAGCAACCACAACAACAACTAATACAACCGCAAGAAGAAAAGCATGGTGAAGATGTGGAAATATATGACGAAGGAGATTACGATCATGATAAGGATGAAAGAGTCACTGATGATAATTTGGTGGCTGAAGAGGAAATGATGCGAAAAGAGGCTGAAGAAGCTGCTAGAGCTGAAGAGGAAATGTTAAAGAAGGAATCAGACAACTACATAGTTGACAATCCAACACACATACCTCAACAATCTTCTGAACTACCTCTTGACACTTCCACCAAACCCAAATCATCATCTCAATCATCACCTCCATCAACAAAAGAAACAACTAAGTCAACAACAAAATCTGTTAAGAAGGCAACTCCATCCAATGATTTGACAAATGGTTAAGCAGGTTTTCACCACTACACAACAAGCTTCACAGCCACCACCATCTGATCAACCAAGGGTTTCAGAAACCACACTACCAATGGAGAAAACCGGTAATCAATCTACATACACTGGTGGTGAGGATCATGACATGCATGAGCCCCAACCTGAACCTCAACCGAGAGTCAGATCAAGTACATTACTGCACTCCTTGTTTTCATACATATAATCTAAGAGCGTGTTGAAGATCTCAACCTCGGGGTCGAATCTTACCAAAAACAACTCAAATATCACTGCATCACTTTTACACTTCAACGAAATCAATCAAGAACCTCAGTACAAAATCGTTCATAAACCAAAGTTTGGGTTTGTCTACCTAAGTGGAAATCATCATACTTGCTTCATGGCTTTCGATGAAATTCACAAGTTCTATGACGCCACCCTGAAGATGGTTCGAGATGGATTGGCATATCGATTGAAAGACATTGAGTTGGGTATAATTTAGACGAAGAGTTGGAATTCAAAGGATCGCAAGGATGTTCTTCGGTTTATCTCTGGGTTTGATGAAAGGTTGATTCATCGGATCAGATGCAACGGTTGGAGAGCTATATGGGAGGAAGACCATGCTTTTTGATTCTTACATCCCAACGTCCTCAGAAAGTAGCTGGTCATGCGTAATCATTGGGTACACTATTAACTTTCTTGATTGTGATTTTGTCTGTTTGACTTATTCATAATGGCTTGTGCACACATAACAGTGTACAACCCGTATTTGTAACGAAAGGACCATGTGGTACGCTTCAGTGCCACAATCCTTATAAAAGGAGCGAAAGCTTCTTACTTTTGAGTAAAACTTATCAAAACTTTCACTTTTCAAAGTTTTGCTCAAAAGAACAAGTACTTCCCCTTATGATTTTCAAAACCTCAAAAGTTAATATCACTTGTTGAGGGGGAGTATTTGATTAAAACTTTGTTCACAAAAATGTTCTTTGTGGTAATCTTCCCGCAAAACTCGAAATGGACATATTCGATATCAAATTTCGTCAAAAATAACATTTATATGCCATTTTTGAGGGGGAGAAAAATTATGTGATAAGAAATATGTTGTGAATTGCTAATGAATCGTTGTGCTACAGACTTAACCAATGAATTGACGAGATCTTAAATGTTAGTAACTCGAAAAGACTTGTCCGGGACGGGTAATAATTCAAGCTAGTTCGCTAGTGATGTAAACGCGTCTCGCAAAGGACTTGTCCGAATAGAATGTACAATTCGAGAAACTCTTGGTAGACATGAAATTTAACGGGTTTGACAACCTTTCGAGGTTTGTCCACACCTTCAAGGTAGTTATTAGAGCTAGTTGTCACCTAAAAGCTGACAATGTAACTCATTAACTATGCAACGTAACCGTGTCTCGCGGGGGATTGTCTATCTTGAGTTGATCAATTCAAAAGTGCGCACTTTTCTCTCACCGTGCAGATTTTTGTCAAAATACTTAAGCACGTTTGGAGGGGGAGTATTTCTGCAAAGTCTTAAACTCTCAACAGTGGTACTAAATGCTTTTACTCATAACCACTTTGAGAGATTTTCATGAAAATGGTTTTATGGCAACATAGGTTAGTCATGGAGTTGTAAGGTGACTAAGGTTAGGAATAACCGTCCTATGATCCACCAGAGCCGGAGGGATCTACCCAAGGACACCACCAATAGTTAGAATTAGAAGTCCTTAGGTATGATTATAAAAAAGGAGAAAATGAGAATCGGAGAAAGAAGGAGTTGAAGAATTAAAAAGAAAAGTAAAGAAAATGATGAAAATAAATAGCCCTCCAGATTATTCAACTTAGGGCAGAAACCGGGTTCAATTCATATGCTATTGGTTGTCATTTGATGACACCGGTATTGAAGATTAAAAGTCGTCATGGACCCAGTGACGCATGCACTAAACCTTCTTAGCCACTTAAGTTTCTCTCAATAGAAGCTTGTTTCATTCTCACAGGGAACCCTACGTAAACTATCGGCTTTATCTTAGAGATTGCTGGTATTGAAGAAGGAGACCTTCTCCCTAGTCTCCGCTTAGGAAAACCAAAGCGCACTATTGAGTCTAGAGCCATGAGATTCATCAAAAGATCTCTTAGCTACACTTGACATTTCATCATTTGTCGTTCAACAATAAGGACGCAAGTGATACATTATCAAGTCCTTCACAGATCTTAGCAATATGTCGAGAACATTTATGAGAGGTTCACACATGTGATCCTCAGTGATTGAATGGAAACTCCTGCCAGGGTCAACATCAAACAGCCCTGACAGCAGGTCACTTCGGTAACTCCCCGTGGATTACGCTTAGTGTGTCTCAAATGGTCAGAATACGTGGGCCTTCGCAAATATTCACGACCATATAACTCCATGATAACCTCGCAAAACTTACGAAGACATTCACGGGCTGTGGATGCAGCAATTGCCAGAGTCTCGTCTAGAGAATCAGGAACGGCCGCGTATCCCAATTGACGAATGGCAGCAGTACACTTGACCAACGGGCTAATACCAGGTACGCCTCTAGCATCAACAATTTGTCGAAAATAAGTAGAGTGATCGGTTATCTCTCGAACAATTTCTGTGAATAGCTCTCGGCTCATACGGAACCGCCGAGAGAATGTTCTTTCGTCGAACTGCGGGTTTTCGGAGAAGTATGCCTCCACTAAACGATTATGAGCACCCTCATGATCCCTACGTATGTACCTTCGTCGGGTTTTTGGCTGTGATGCTTTGTAAGCCTTCCAAGCAAAATCCGCAAACTCCACAAACTCACTAAAAACTTCTTCCTCGTCAGAAGACGAAGAAGAACCGGATAAATGCTCGAATGACGACATATTAAAATTTGTGTTTCGTGGGTATTTCGTTAGAATGGTTTATTGAATATAGATGAGAAATGTTGAGTGGTGAATTGTGTTTGAGGTGAAGTGGGTATTTATAGAGTGGTAAAATGGGTTTGAATTTTTTTTTTTTTTTTTTTTAGTTTAATTGACCAAACGGTCATTTTTTTAAAAATGTCTTCACAAACAATAACTACACATCGGTTGGAAAACCGCTCGATGTGCCAATTTGCCTTGCACAACCGATGTGCCAACCCAAGCTCCACATTGGTGACAACCGATGTCAAGATCGGTCGACGATGGGTATTTTTGTTGCCCAACCGATGTTTTTTGCTCCACTGCGACAAGCCTAAGATTGTTTCTGGTGTTATTTTACTAAAGTGTAGTCTTAAATTCCCTCTGTTTTCTTTTTGGAATATTTGTTACATTGGATGGTTAACGTGTGAGGCATGATACGAAACGGAGTTGTAAAAAGGTGTACTGCTATATTCCTGTTTCGATTCTGTTGTGACAGGAAGCTAACTTAGCTAAGTAAACAGTCTATTATTTCCACATCATATGGTTCATTACATAGTTGAGAATGTTTATTTATGCTTGTTTGCATCATTTGATAAAATCCGGAAACCTGTTGAATATTAGATCAGTAGTGTATTTTGTTCTTCCTGTTCATTAGCAACGTGACTAGTCCATTTGTGTATATTCACACTTCCACCCATTCTTGACTATGATCAAAGCTTTGAACTTTAACCGTTCCAAGTGATCTTATATTATCTTTTAACCTAGTAGTCCAACTTAATCAAACTATCCCTTGAAAATTTAAGCAACTTACAAAACTCTCGTGAGAAATAAATCGGAAAAAACTACAACTTAAAAAATCAATGGAGGTCCCAATCGAGAAAGAGGTCACGGGTTCAATCCCAACTCTAGCCGAATCACTACGACATCTCAGTTAGCATTCACGGTGCAAGGGTTAGAGTTTCTCTGCAGTCATTAACCTTTTAAGAAAATAATCATTTTTGTACCCGCCCGTTGCGGCGGCGGGTACTCTGTGACGATTAATGGGAGAAATAGATCCCGATGTGGACTGGTTCACCCGTTTGTATCGGTTCCAACGGGTCCTCTCCGGTTCGAACTCGGTTTGCTTTTATTGGCTAGCCGAACCGGTGGCGACTCTGTTTCCCGGTTGAATCTGCTGGTACTGTCCGGTTTCCAAAACCATATGTACCATCAACTTGTTAGCTTGTATGAAACTTTTGTGTTTTATTAGTTTGTACAATGTGTATATAATATGTACTTTTTATTTTAGGAGTGTTTTAAAAATAACATTAATTAGTGTGTTTAATTAAAAAATCCAAACACAAACTCACAACACATTCATCCAAAATCTCTCTTTCAACAAACCCTCCTCCTTCCAAACACAAACCGTATCAATGTCGCTCGTGGGTGTTTTGCCCTTATTTTGTGGTCTTTGTGTTTGGTGGGTTCGGTATTGGAGTGCTATGTTTGTTTGGTTTTTTGCAGGTATCACCATATTCATCTATGGATCTATGTTCATGCCTTCAAGTTCAAGTCTAGATAATGGCAAGCATAATATTCTTTTCAGATGATAAAGATTCAAAGGTCTTCAAGAATGAAGTTTTTGGTTTATGTTATATTTTCAATAGCAAGTACTTCAATTGTTGTTTTTATTCAATTGGGTTAGGTTTGTATGTGTAGTTTCAATTGGTTTGCTTTTTGCAAACCATCAATTGTATTCACAAGGGATCCTTCGATCCGTTCAATATCAATCATATTAGCTACAACACTGTGAAAGTATTATTAACTTTTTAGTAAACGGTGTTTTAATTGGTAAAATTTATTTTGGTAGTTATGCTTTTAATTCGTTGTACAATATGAATACATTATTGTACTTCTAAGTAATGAAATGTTTTAATATGAGTATTAATTATGTGTTAATTTAATGTCTTAGTGTATTAAAAAGTTGTACAATATGTTTTTCTTTGTTTCTATGTTTCAATTTTTAAGTTTGTAATGTTTTAGTGCATTAAAAAGTTGTACACTATGTATAAATGTTTGTAATGTCTTAGTGTTTAACTTAGTTGTACATTTTGTTTTGTTATTTGTATTGCTGAATTTTAAAATTTCTCGTATGGACCGTTTGGTTTGTAGATGGGTTTATGATTAGGGGCCCGTTTGGTTTGTAAAATGATTTGAAATCGGATTTGGATTCGGTTTAAAATGAAAGAAAATGAGGTAAGAGAAAAAAAAATGATATTTTATTAAAATTTTTATTTTAATAGTTGATAAATGATTTATTAGAAAGAAAGTGGGGTAGTTTTATTTTTAAATAATTAATTTATATATAGATTGAGTGAGATATAAATGCGAGGTTTATTATTTACAAAAGATACCACATATTGTATGAATTAATCTATCATTATTGGGCTCACTTCGATTCCCAAAAACTTGAACCAAACATTTTTTGGAATGAAACCATTCCTTGAATCCAAAAGCTATAAACCAAACAGGCCTTAGGATTTGAATTTAAATTTGATATAGGATTAAGATTTGTATTTGAGATATAAGAGAGAAAATAATACTTAAAAATATATTATATATTAAAATATAAATTAAAAATTATTTATAATAATAATATAGATAGGATAAAAATAAAAAGATGAAGATAGAGATTTTTTTCTCTCACTATTATCTTAAAGTCTTTGGGGCAATTACATTTATATCCTTACTAAAGTTCAATATTACATCAATGTCCTTCTCACTTTCGTAATTACGTCAATATCATTCTCAAATTTTTTGAATTACATCCATATCCTTCTTATTTTTGTAATTACGTCAATATCATTCTCAAACTTTTTTAATTACATCAATATACTTCTCAAACTTTTAAATTCCCGTATATATCTCAAAATCAATATGTTCTTTCATCACTCGAGGCTAAAAATATTATATATGAACAAATAAATCAAAACAATAAGGTATTTCATATATTTATCCAAACTTTTGTAATTACGTCATCATATTCTTTCATTAGTCGAGGCCAAAAAATATATATAAACATTATAATTATGATGAATATCATAGATAAATAATAGTTTTTGAATTTAAAATTTATATAATTATAATTTAATTGATTTCTGAATATATTGAGAATTTTAAGTTCGAAAAGGATATTAATGTAATTACAAAAGTTTGAGAAGAATATTGATGTAATTATAAAAGTGGGAAGAATATTTATGTAAAAAAAAAAAGATATTTACGTAATATTTAACTTTAAGAAGGATATACATGTAATTCTCCTTATCTAAAAACCCACATAACCCCATCTATGATACATGCCTCAACTAAACAACTTTATTTAACTTTTTAATCTCAAACCAAAAATAAACCTCCAAACGAAACGGCCCTTTAATCATTTAATGCCACAAAATTGGTTTGTGCTATAAGGTAGGTAAATTAATATTTTTCTTTGTTTCATTGAGATAGAATTATTGTAAAAACCGAACTAAAGTTTTTTAGGTGGTCATAACAGTTGACTTTTTTTGGAAACAAGGAAAAATTATGGTTTTTAAAACAAGTGTGATATTGATATTTCGTGAAAATTTAAGGAAAAGATTAGGACTTAAAGTCTTTTATAAATATGCTAATGAAATAATTTCATTTATTACACTCGTATGATATTACTCGTATTAAGCTTTTTCTGTATATATAGAAAATATTTTATCTTCTTTAATTTTCTTCTTTCCATTTAAAACTCGAAAACTCTACATAAAAGGTTCATGCAATGTCTAATTGGTCATCCTCCGGAAGACAATATGGCTAAAAAACAATCGGAAACAATAACGAGACTGACGACGATACTATGATGAAGTATCGGAACTTCGAAAAGTTTGATACTGCCCACGACGACTCAGATCACTACTATTCAGAATCAAAACGACCATCATCCCAGGTACGCGTAGTTCTTTTTCTGCCACAAGCTCATCGCGCGATTTGAAGTTGAGCTTATTTTCTACCCGTTTTTCACACTCTTTTTGTTCAATGAAGCTAACTCACCTTTGTTAATGTTTTTTTCAGCCAACACGACAGTGGTCTAAAAGGATTCAAGACGAATGAAGGATTCTTCGAAACAACTTACCAGGTCTGTTATGCTAGTTTTCACAACATTATTTTTTCTTGCCTATATCGACATTCAGGTTGATTTAACTTTCGTTATTTTTTTTAAAGATACCATATATGTTAGGCTTTATGAATCGTCAGAATCAAGGATGGATCTATTAAACACATTTTATTTTTTAGAAAGTGCATTATCGCTAGGGTGGAATAAGTATTAATCCAAATTTTTTGTGGGATGGCTATGTTTGCTTGAGCCTTTTAAATAATTGGAAAGAGACCCACGGAGAAGACCCTTATGATGATGGTGATGTTGATTCTATTGGCCTTACCGAAGATCAAATGGCTTATGCTAATGCGTTTGACATTAATTTTCGTGGTCAAATTAGATAGGTGTTTATAGTAGTTGTTCATAAGTTTGACTTGTTATTTTTATGTTAGTTATGGCCTGAAGCAAAAATGATGCATTTGTTTTTTTGCATTCTTAATAGGTTGAGATGTGAGATTCACGGACATAATTTAATGTCTAGTATTATTGTATTGGGCTAAGCCCATCACCGTAACCTATTTGTCATTTATGAAAAACACACAACTATGGAGCCAAACTTATAAACCCTAATACTCCGACAGTTATTTTTTCCTGTGGCTGCCGTGCCCTGTTTTTCCCTCCATCTTTAATCTCAAGTATCTCCTCTCCATTCACACTACCCCATTCGGTCTAGCTCTCCAAATGGACTAGTGTGAAATGGGGTGTATGACACATACTAATCCATTCACCATATCAAATAAGTACCTAGGATGCATCTATACGCTCACTGCAAAACATATATACATAACAGATATACATATACAAGTTCTAGAATATGCATACATACAATATAATAATGGTGGCGACCATGGTGCTATATAGCATAATGTGGGAACGCCGTGAACAAAAACACACCTCCCAACGTTTGATACATGGAATTCCCAATTGTAAAATCATCTATGAGACTAGTGAGGCTAGAAATAAGAAATCAGCTAATATTGTTAAAACAATTTATCTAATAGTACACATTTAATTGATCACCATTTTGCACATGTATGTATCGCACATGAGTACTCCTCAAAGTTTATACATTTATAATGATGAACAAATATATACTTATTACCCTATCGTGCACATTTATATTAGAAAAAGTTGTATGCTATGATTCTTCATGATGGGACCCAACCATTGAATCTTCAAGAAAAACGATTGTTAGGCCACTGCAATTACCTGACCAAAATTGTGTCACCGTCTCTACTAAACTGCTTTGTCCAACAATCCTTTCTATAACTGTCATTGACTATGTTCATCACGTGATTTCATTGTCCGAGCACGAAGCTATTTTGGTATGTGCACACACTATTCCACTTTGGTTGATACTATATGCTTAACTATATTTCATAAGTTAGGTCCAAAGTTTTTGTGTTTGTCTATATAAATCATCAAGTGAAGAGAATGTTAAGGTTGTCCACAGAAGAAGAGGAACATGATAAAACATTTTAGAGCTTACACTTAGATGTAGCCAAAAGAGGGGTTGGTCGTCTATTTCGTAATCCTACATTGTTTGAATGATAAATACATTGCACAAAGGAGAATATTTTAACAATATCTTCAAAAAATGTAGAATTATGAAGACGACCAAACCTTCTTTTGGCTACATCTAAGTGTAAGCTCTGGAATCTTTAAACATGTTCATCTCCTTCTGTGGACAACCTTAACATTCTCTTTACTTGATGCTTCATATAGACAAACACATAAACTTTTGATGTAACTTATGAAACCTAATTAAAACTATAGTATCAACCAAAATGGACTAGTGTGTACATAGCGAAAGAGCTTCGTGATCGGACGATGAAATCTAGTGCTGAACATAGTCAAGAAGAGTTATAGAAGGATTTTCAGATAAAATAGTTTAATAGAGACAATTACACAATTTTGGCCAGGTAATCGTAGTGGCCTAACAAGCGTTTTGCTTGAAGGATTCCAACGGTTGGGTGTCATCATGGAAAATCCATGACTGCATAGAGCTTTTCTAATTGGGCTAATTATATAAAAAAATGCATCTTATTTGTCACTGTTTAAATTTTGATTGTTCTTTGTATCAATTCATAGAAATACTTGATTCAATTCCTAGAAATACCTGATTCGATACCAAAAAATATGTGAATCGATAAATAGAATAATCAATATTTAAAATGTTAGTTCCAAAATAATCATATTGAAACGATGCTACATACAACTTCAAATGGTGACAAGTAAGATACAATTTTAAACGATTAGCCCTTTCTTATATAAATGTGCTCGAGACTGTAATAAGTATGGAGTTGTTCATCGTTATGAATGTATAAACTTTGAGGAGTGCTCATGTGCGATACATATATGTGCAAAATGATAATCAATTGAATGTGTACTATCAGACAATTTTTTTTTACCAAGATTAGCCAATTTCTGATTTCTAGCCTCAATAATCTCATAGATGATTTTACAATTGGGAATTCCATGTATAAAACCAATATCGATAGGAAGAAAATGCGTGACATTTTTATCCTACATATTCTCGTAACTGATAGAGTTAAAAGAAGATACTAATATATATACCTGAGTCATCATACCATCAAAGATATTTTACAATCAAACAAAACACAAAAGGATCAAATACGTGTTCAATGTAGAGGTCTTGGATGGTGATGACCTAGGAGTGTTCCAACTATTTCACGTGTGCTAGACAATGGCTTATCTGATCCTTTTGTGTTTTGTTTGATGGTAAAATATCTCTGATGGTATGATGACTCAAGTATGATTTCTGTATGTATTTACCTTTGGATTTTGGTAATGTATTATATGGTATAAGTAGGAGTATGTATTAACAATGACTATGGTAATTATGCTTTTGTTTTAATTATGATAATATTATCAAACAGTTTAGCTTATATTTTGGTATAATACCTGACTCGAAGGTTTAAATAGTATGTCGCTACTTTCCTTTTGGTTGTCTTTAAATGGCTGGGCGAATCTCCACAATGAATGTGTAATATTACTATTACAAATGATAGATTTAAGTCAGATTTTGTTATAGACACTTGTGGTTGTTTCAAAATGACAAACCTTTATGATTTATTGATAGAATAATGAAACACGATACGCATACATTAACATAATAGTTACTAAAAAAACAGTTTCAAGTTCTAAACATAGTTGAATAAAAAAACTAACACAACTTCATAATAGTTATTGTGGACACATTTCATTATAATTTCATTTTTCACTATCAGACTCATCTTCAGTATCTTCATCTACTAAAGATTCATCATCAATGAAACTGTCGTTATAGTCGTACTCATCGGTACCTTCATCAACTACAGCTTTGTCATCACTAAATTCATCCAAATGGTAACCATCGTCCATAGGCGCATCATTTATTTACTCATCCTCTTGGCCATCTTCTTTAGCTTCACAGTCAACCAAATTGTCAAAGTCTTGAAAATCATCCATAGATTCATCAACGCCTAGATCATTACATAACTCATTTTTATTTTCATCAATTAAAGTCTCACCATCAACAAAGTCATCCAAATGGTGATCATCATTCATAGGTGTATCAATCAATTCTTCATGATTCTTACCACCATTTTTCGTTCAAGGTATGAATGAATTTCAAAACATCAACAATTTGGTTGATAATGAAATAAAATATGGTGGTAAGAATGATGAAGAATTGATTGATACACCTATGAATGACGATCACCATTTGGATGACTTTATTGATGGTGAGACTTTAATTGATGAAAATACAAATGAGTTATGTAATGATATAGACGTTGATGAATCTATGGATGATTTTCAAGACTTTGACAATTTGGTTAACTGTGAAGCTAAAGAAGATAGCCAAGAGGATGAGAAAATAAATGACGTGTCAATGGACGATGGTTACCATTTGGATGACTTTATTGATGACCAAGCTGTAGTTGATGAAGGTACCGATGAGAACGACTATTAATTGATTATGAATCTTTAGTAGATGATGATACTGAAGATGAGTCTTATAGTGAAAAATGAAATTATAATGAAATGTGTCCGCAATAACTATTATGAAGTTTTGTTAGTTTTTTTATTCAACTATGTTTAGCACTTGAAACTGTTTTTTTAATAACTATTATGTTAATGTATGCGTATCTTGTTTCATTATTCTATCAATAAATCATAAAGATTGGTCATTTTGAAATAACCACAAGTATCTATAACAAAATCTGACTTAAATCTATCATTTGTAATAGTAATATTACACATTCATTGTGGAGGTTCGTCCAGCTAGTTAACGACAACCAAAAGGAAAGTAACGACATACTGTTTAAACCTTCGAGCCACTCATTACACCAAAATATAAGCTAAACTATTTGATAATTTTATCATAACTAAAACAAAAGCATAATTATTGCAGTCATTGTTAATACATACTCCTACTTATACCATATAATACATTACCAGAATTCAAAGGTAAATACATACATAAATCATACTTGAGTCATCATACCATTAGAGATATTTTTCCATCAAACAAAACACAAAAGGATTGGATAAGCCATTGTCTAGCACATGTGAAATACTGGGAACACTCCTGGGTCATCACCATCAAAGACCTCTACATTGAGCAAGACACAACAATTATTAAAGCTGTACGTAAAAGAAATGTGCCAAATAGTTTAAGTAAGATTACTTTGTTAAACTTATATATACTCAGTGTTTAGTTAATATTTATTACTTATTAGTTACCAATAAGAAAAAATGCAATTATAATTTCAGGTTCGGGTATAACACATCCTATTGTATCTCCGCCATTAAGAAAATCTGGAAGGCGTTCTTAGTTTGAAGGTTTGTATTACTTTTAGTTTCTTAGAGTAAATTAAAGAATTTGATAGTCCTTTTAACAACTATTATGCTAATACATTACACTTGCAGAAAGTGCATCAAACCAAAGTTGTGTTGTTGATAATACAACAACACTTAACAATACTCGTCAAATTAACCCAGCTGGTATGATTAAACTAAAATGTTCACATGTAATTATATAAGTTAGCGCCATATGTGGCTCTAAATTAATTGACTATTACAATCCATTTTGTACAGTCCATGCATCCAATAATCGTTCACGTTTTGCTAATACAAGTCCCGTACCTTTTAACTTAGGTAACATATGTATGATACGTTTGATTAAGGTGTCACACTTTTATCTAAACAAAACATGTTAGGTCTAATTTTATCTTCACTCCGACTTCTGATCATGCGTGAGTGGTTTGCACACCGAATCATGGACAGACCAAACGTGTTCTCTACTATTCTGAATGGTAGAAGATTGTTTCAGCAGCTTTTGGTCGATGGTTTCACTATAGTCTGAAATACTTGGTTTTGTACAACGTGAGCAAAAAGATTTAAGATGCGAAACGTATTCTCGGTTAGCTAGAATGACTGAAAATTCAAACGATCGAACAAGAAAACGTGGTAAAAAAGTCATACTACCTACTTCATTTACTGGTAGCCCCCGATACATGTTGCAAAACTATTTAGATGTAATGGCAATGTGCAAAGTCTATGGATTTCCAGATCTATTTATAACGTTTACGTGTAATCCTAAATGGCCTGAGATAACACGGTTTCTTAAGAAAAGAGGCCTTAAGCCTGTAGATCGGCCTGATATTTCTACAAGAGTTTTTAAAATGAAGTTGGATCAATTGATGAAAGACATAAATGAACTATGCATATTCGGTAAAGTGAAAGCAGGTACTAAAAGCATATTTAGACAACAATATTTGTCCAAATTAATAAATTTCAATGTAATAATTTGAGAAACCCTGCTGATATAGATAGATGCATATCAACTGAGATACCTGAGCCGGACGAAGACCCAGAACTAAATAAACTTGTGAAAGAATTCATGATGCATGATCCAGACCTGATTACAGAAATTGTCGATGCATGGTAGAACACATTCGTCGATGAAAATGGGTACGCTCAATACAAAAGAACCGCAAACGGCAGAAGTGTTTCAAAAGCAGGCGCAGATCTTTACAATGGTTATGTTGTGCCGTACAACCCTCTATTATTGAAATGTTACCAGCAATGGTTATGTGGTGCAACCAGTTGAATTCGATTACGTATCTTTTCAAGTACATCAACAAGGGACCAAATAGAGTTACGGCCGCTATTGAGGAGGAAGAAAAGGATGAAATTAAAGAATTCTATGATTGCAGGTATTTGTCTGCCTGTGAAGCGGCATGGAGAATTTTTAGGTTTGATATACACCATAGGTCACCATCTATAGAAAGGCTCCTGTTTCATTTAGCACAAGAACAATCGGTGTTTTTGATCCTACGGAAAGTATAGATTTTACACTTGAAAAGGAATCAGCTAATACATCAAAATTCTTGGCATGGTTTAATTTGAATGAGATAGATGTTGTTGCACGTGACTTATTGTATATTGATATTCCAAAGCATTATGTTTGGAATCCTGGAAAAAAAGAATGGACGTTGAGAAAGCAAGGAAATCTACCGGACGCATACACCACGTACCTCCTAACTGGGGAGAGGCTTTCTATTTACGCATTATGCTAAACAAAATAAAAGGTGCGCGAGATTTTGATGATCTCAAAACTGTTGATGAGGTGGTGTACCCTACGTATAAAGACGCGTGTTACACATATGGTTTGTTGACGGATGATAAAGAGTATATTGACGGTCTCATTGAAGCAAGTCATTGGGGTATGGGTGACTATTTAAGTTCGTACTTTGTTAGGCTCATCGTATCAAAAAGTATGTCTAGGCCCGAAGTTGTTTGGGATAAGACATGACACTTGATGGCAGGTGATGTTTTGTTCAAAGAAAGAATTAAACACAACAATATAGGTATTTGCATCATATATTTGTAATAGTATGTCAGCATGATAGAGTTACTCAAAACTTACTCAAATTATATTGCACATATAGAGGTCTTGAACTTACGGATATACAGAGGTATGACATTTGCCTAACCTATATAGAGGATATGTTGTTGAGCAACTCAAAAAGTCTTAAGGACATTCCAAACATGTCGTATCCTGATTCTGAACACATATATAATAGGTTGGTATATGATGAGCTACATCACAACAAGCTCGCGTTGAAAATACATGTTAGGATTGCGAAAATCCATATGAGAGACTCGGTCACTGATGAATGTCTAAATACTCATCATTTTTGTACCATTTAAACTGCAAAAACATCTGAAAACACTCAGAAATGCATCAAAATGATAAAAATATCACAAATAAGTGTTTTATGTGTTTTAAATGCAAAAATATCAAAATCTGGTGAAAAACGTATCGAATTTGCATAATTGGCAGTTTTAGTCCCCCAAGTTTCAAAAGTTGTCAAAAACAGTCCCTGGTAAAACAAAATAAAGAAAAATGTTATTCAAGGTCCCTGAAATATTCTAAATTGTCAAAAATGGTCCTTGAATAAAACTTTGGAAAATGGCAGAAAAGGTCCCTGAACTTTCATAAAATGTCAAGTTTGGTCCCTGGAAAATTAAAAATGTCAAAACTAGTCCTTGTACTATGGAAGCTTGTCAATTTTGATCCCTTGTGTGAACTTTGGAAAATGGCAGAAATGGTCCTTCTAGAATCTGAAATTACAAAATGGTCCTTATCAATATTAAACTAATACCATTGGACCTTTGAACATTTAGACCCCTGCCTTTATACACATTTTGACCCCCCCTTCCCTGTTTTGGACTGCCACGTCAAACCAAGTCAAACACAGCCTTTGCCCGCCCACTAGCTTATCCTCTTCCCCTCCACTTGCTGCTCCTCTGCAACTCCCAACACATCTCCCATCACACTCCTTATCTCCTCAAAACCTCACCCACCTCATCATCACCCCTACAAATCCACCCCCCCAGTTGCTAGCTCAGAAGCCACAGTGGTCAAATACACCTTTCCCGCCAAAATTGACAAAATGGCCAAAACTCACAAAAGTGACCCAATGGCTCTGGAATCAAGTGGGATCCACTCAGAAACACGTGGCAAGACCTTTTGAAGTATAAAAAGAGAAGGAGAGGCAACTGAAAGAGCAGTAGTTTTAGTTTTAATTTCCTTTGTATGTCGTATTTTAATTTTATGTCTTTAATTAAGCTTTAAACTGTAATTTTTGGTTCCATTGTATCCAATTAAGTTGTTTAAGTATAATAAAACTGTTTTCAAGTGGTAATTCACATTATCTTAACATTTCATGTTTCCAAGTCTACTGTTGCAAATCTCATTTTCATACTCTCATGTTCAAGTATTTAGCAGCTTAATTTTAAGCTAAAATAAGCTTAGTAAAGCTTCTTATAGCTTCCTATAAGCTTATATATCATTTTCAAACAAGTTTAGTTCTTGGTCAATGAAAGTCAAAATGGGCCAAAATGGAGGATGAATTGGACATGGGTTGATGCAGTATTGGTTTTGGGTTGGAAATGGATTAGAATAGTGATTTTGGGTGTGGTTTAAACTGCAACATAGGCTGGACACTTGTAAGCTTTTTATTCTCATTTTCATTTTTAAGGTAGTTTTCATATTGTGCTCATAATTAAATCTGTGGTCATTTAATAGTTTAAACCTGTTTAATCAGTTGTATTTAGGACAAGTAGACTTAGTTTCATCAGTACTTCATGCTAGATCAGTAGTTACTTCTTTTAAAATTGCATATCAGTGATATATAGGGTGTTTGGATCAGCTAGGTAAACTGTGTTATGAGATTGCTCAGTAGTTGTAACTTGTTGTTCTTGGTTTGTGTAGTTCTATTGTGCTCAATTGAGTGAGTTATTTATGCCTGCAACCATTCAAAAGTCAAACCACATAAAATCTATCTCAACTGCTCAACTGTTGGATTTTTATAAAATCCAACTCTTGTTTTGTGTTCAAAATACATAGATATAGTTTGCATTAAGTTTAGTTCATCATTTAACATCATAATATGTCCACCATTTTGAATCAAATCTCATATAAGTCAACAAGCCAAATCTGTTTTCAAAAGTCAAAACTGAAAAATCAGTTTTGAGCCCAAATAGGGTGATTTTTCATGGACTCATCTCTGGGTGAATTTCATTGAAACTTGGGGTTTAAAAACTTCTCTTGGTCTATTTTATTATTATCATTTTTGTCAAATTTTGTGAATTTTCTTTAAGCTCCAAATGAGCCTGTCAAAGGGGCTTAATATGCCCTGTGCACTGACTCAGTTGATACTGAGTCTGCACAGGGACTTGCAAGGCTTGTCAAGGGCTCAGCTTAGTTCACCCAAGTCTAGTTTTTGGTTTAAAGGGTCTTGGCCAGGTCTATTTTAAGTTTCAATAGTTGGTTTTGATTCTTAGCTTATTGGGAAGCTTATTTGTAAGCTACAAAGAAGCCCTCAAAACTGTTCTTAACACTTGGTTCTCAAAACCTCAAATCTTGGTAGCTTGCAATTCAGATGTTTAGAATAGTTGTAATTGGTTCCTTTTGAGTAGTTATAACATATTATTGCTTCTGTATTCAGTTTGTGCTCAGTTGTGGCTTGTGGCTTATTTGAAGTGCTTATTATATAAGCACTTGCTCTGCAGCCTCTTATTCCTTCACACAACCCCATGTTTTTCTATTTTTCCTAGATTCTAAATAGTATTTTAGACTTTTCTTGAAATTTTCAGATTTTTCCAAGTCAGTTTGCTATTTTCCTTGATTTTAATTAGTTTTTAAGCATTTTTAATTAGCATTTAATACAAAAAATTAAGAAAAGTTTCAAAAAAATAATTTTTCAATTTTCTTAAGTTTAGATAAATATAAAAAGCCAAAAAAATATTTTTCTAGATTTTTCTTAGTTAAATTTGTATTTTTAAGTAATTTAAGTAGTTTTAAATAGTTTTTAATTCATAAAAAATCCAAAAATAATCAGAAAAATACAAAATTTGTTTTGAAAATTCCTTTTTGTTATTTTAGATTTTTCCAAGTCATAATTTTATTTTTCTAGCTTTATTTCCTATTTTCTTGTATTTTAGGTTATTATTTAATAGTTAAAAATAGTTTTTAATTAATAATAATTAGATAAATAGTTATAAAAATAATTTTCTTTTTCTATAAATTTTCTTTTATCATTAGGATTGTAAAAATATCGTTTTCATATTTTTAGGATTAATATTGTCCCAGTTTCACATTTTGTTTTGTACGTCACGTAGTTTTAAATTCTAGTTTTATAAAAACATAAAAACAAAAACATCATTGTAAAAATAGTGATAGCGTTTATTTAATATTTTTTATCTTTTTAATTTTCTTTAATTTGCATTTAAGCCCTTGTAGTTTATGTACTTATTCTGTAGTTATAATCATTCACAATCCTTTTCCCGTTCAAATTCACCCAATCACTACACGTTTGACTATTCTCGCACAGCTCGTTGGGACTTAAAGACCTGGGGAAACACTATACTCTCCTGATCTTCATTGCATTTGTGCTTAAACTGTTTTAAGTTTGTTACGGTCGGCCATTCACAAGTGGTCGGCTTGCGTGATAAAACTTGACGGTTTTGCACGGATCAAATTTTGGCGCCGCTGCCGGGGAGCAGTGCTAATAGTCTTACGTTTAGCAGATTAGTGATTTGAATATTCACTCATTGTTCATAGTTCATACCATCTGTATATGTTTTCTTGTAAAAATCTAAAAACCCAAAAAGATTTTCATTCTTAGTTTTTACATCATGTTTTTCAAAAATACCAAAAATATTTCTCTTTACCCTCCTACCTTTTTTGATTATTTATCCCTTTACCCTCTATCCATTTGATTCTAACTTCTTCTATTCTCATGGAATCTCTCGACTGCGACGAATTCTGGGACAAAGTTGAAAAACGTGATGCTCTATCACAAATGTCAAGAATTCGTGTTGTTCGTGATGATCCATTAATTCTGCGTAGGGAAATGGAAAGAGAAACCGGGGTGACAAAGGGCCAGGTACTTCCCTCTAATAATGGAAGTGCTAAAAACATCCAACCTACGGTTATCCAAAGATCTAAACCCTCAATTGCTCCTAAGCCGTCTAGAATTGATCCTAAACTTTCACGATTTACGGTTAAAAGCAAACATGCAGAATTCAGACCGGTGTCTAGCAAGAATGACTTGCGTAATCTTCACGTTTCTCAAGAACCAGAACCAGAGACCATAACGGAAGTGGTGGAAATTTCTAGCTCTCAGAGCACACCACTTGTCCCACCTCAGGATTTTTCAAAATGTTCTTCGAGACTTAATAGTCATTCGGATCACCATGTTGGTTTTGTTGATTCTTTGAATAAACCGATTCCTTCTCATAACTCTCAAATAGAA
Organism: Chrysanthemum seticuspe; assembly: GCA_019973895.1. Lineage (NCBI taxonomy): Eukaryota > Viridiplantae > Streptophyta > Magnoliopsida > Asterales > Asteraceae > Chrysanthemum > Chrysanthemum seticuspe. The sequence goes on from BPTQ01000006.1 coordinate 27,508,188, forward strand.
TCGTTTATTCCTTGTGTCGGTTGTGGTGAGCCTCTTTTTGGTTCACCCTGTCGTTGGTGTACGTGTGTACAATGTGGTAATGATATTCGTAACGGGAGTTGTTTGTTTTGTGGTTCGAGGAATTCATTTGATTATGATCCTAATCAGAACTCATTTAACGACCCCTCAAATTTTTCCAATTACCCACCACAGCGCGACTTATCTTCATATAACCAACCTAACTGCTGTGAATTTTGTGGAGGTCCTCACCAAGGATTTGAGTGTCAATCCGGAAACACGTTTGTCTATGAACAGTTTTCCGGTGATGCTCAGAACTTTGGTTATGACCAATATCCATATAATTCACCAGTCCAGACTCAACAGTTTTACTGTTGTGAATACTGTGGAGGTTCCCATTTCAGCTATGATTGTCAAACAGGGAATCCATTTCCTTGTAACAATTACGACTATCCATATCACGACCAACCTCCACAGTGCCAAATGAATCAAACTCCTCAGCAAGCCCAACAAGACACTTATCTAGAGCTTCTAGATTCAGTAAAAAGAACTGAGGAGTTGAGAAAAACAACACTTCATAACATTCCCAGTTTTTCTTGTGTATATTGTGGGGGTCCTCATGATGATTATCAATGTCAACCTTCCGGTTTTGACAAATCTCCACTCCCACAATGTCCTGTCATTCAAAATTCACATGAGAAATCCATGGGAGAATTGCTAGCTGAAGAGCAGGCTGCTAAAATAAATTCCCAAATTGCCTTTGAAAAATCTATTAAGGAATCAATTGCAAAAGAAAAAGCAGCCAGATCTAGCTCTCAATTTCGTTTTATTCCTGATGATAGTGATGATGAGGATACACTTGATTCATCAAGTTCATCAGATGATATCCCAGCAGTTGAGATTCATTCTCAAACAACTGCTTTCACACCCGAGGCTCCCACTCACTCTCTGAACATGGGGGACGAGCATCTTGACACTGTTCCTGAAAAGGAATCAGACGAATTCATAAAGTCTAGTGTTGAGAACCTTGTCCCAATCCCAAGAGAGTCACAGGGAATTCTTGATCATGTGTGTGATATCCCTTCTCCTCTTGTCTTCCAAAATGATCATATTGAGATGTTCTCCGATTCTAATGATGATGATTTGTTATCTTGTGGAGACATCGTTTATGTGGAAGATTTACCTTCTGAGCTTGTTAGCTTAGAAGAAGAGAATGATGAAGTTACTGACACTGAAATCAAAGATGAAGCACTTCGTGCAACATTACTAAATGTCAGTCTTCTCATTTCTAAAATCGAGGCTTTCAATATTTCATCTCCTATCCCCATTAAGGATATTGACATTCTTTCCGATGATTCTATTCCGGAAATGAAAGCCTTCTGTTTTGATAATATGGGAGAAAAGATTAGTGGCAGTACCACTTTTCATCCTCATAATTCTCTCCCCGATTATGAATCATTTACATTAGAGGAGTTTACCAATGAACCCACTCATATCAATTCTGAATATGATTCATTCACCTTCATGGAGTTCTCAGATGAACTCACTCATATCATATCTCCGCCAGAGTATGATAACTTCTACTTTGATCTAGACACACCCGGGATATGTCTAGACCAATTGAGCTTAAAAGATGAAATTCATGCTATTATGAATTCTCCTTCTGATGATGATGAGTTAGTCAAGATTATTATCATGACTTTCTTTCTCTTCTTCACCTATCCCGTGGCTTCTCCTGTTCTTCACTCCTTCGGGAATGAAGACATTATCTTTGACCCAGGCATTTCCATGTACCCTTTGTGAGCCGGGTCTGTCTGTATATCTCGTCGGTGTGGAACTTTCACGTACTTCAATGTTTATCCAAACATCTTGAATGAAAGTCCGATGGAGATTGTCTCTTCCACTTACTTCCCCATGAACAAATTAATTCGGGGTCGAGTCAAGCTAGCGACTCGGTAATCAAAAACAGTAGTTAAACATGGGTTTTCACCCGTGTGTACCACCCTAGTGTGGGGGAGATGCCCCACATGTTGTATATAGATCTAAAAAATGAATGAAAATTGTAAATATTAAAAAAGAGAATAATTGTTGTGTTTCTACACTTAGCTAGTTATGTTATCTTTTTACGTTCTAAGTTCGGCATAACAGCCGGTACTTTGAATATTGAGGACAATATTCATTTCTAAGTGTGGGGGGGAAATTCTGGCGAATTTTGATCATAAATGTACCCTTTTAGTCCCTTTTTCCCCCAAAATGGCCAAATTAAATTTTTTTTTAGTGGAAGTACTATGTACTAAACACAACAAATGGTAATCAGTACACCATGTCTAACCCACATAAGGATTGGCTAATCCAGGAGCAAACGGCTCTTGGTAAAGATATCTCAAATCCGTTGACGGCTCGCAATTTGCCCAAAATTGTATGGTATTCAGCTCACCATATCCTTAAAAGTGAAGAGTTGGCTAGCCCGCAAGTTTATGGCTTGTGGTAAAGGCAGTGGAAAAACCATAATTGGTAATCAGCTCACCAAAGATAATATTGATAATTTATCTAAGAGTTGGCTAGTCCAGAAGCAAACGGCTTCTGGTAAAGACAAATCAAATCCGTTGAAAGCTGATGATTTGCTCAAAATCATTTGGTTATCAGTGTACCAAGGTTCTTACTTGAACTGAAACATTTGGCTACTCCAGAAGTAATGGCTTTTGGTAAATAGATAAAATCCATTAATTTTTCTCAAAACATTGCTAAGGACTAGCAATATCTTAGTGTGGGGGATTGATGAGTGTCTAAATACTCATCATTTTTGTACCATTTAAACTGCAAAAACATCTGAAAACACTCAGAAATGCATCAAAATGATAAAAATATCACAAATAAGTGTTTTATGTGTTTTAAATGCAAAAATATCAAAATCTGGTGAAAAACGTATCAAATTTGCATAATTGGCAGTTTTAGTCCCCCAAGTTTCAAAAGTTGTCAAAAACAGTCCCTGGTAAAACAAAATAAAGAAAAATGTTATTCAAGGTCCCTGAAATATTCTAAATTGTCAAAAATGGTCCTTGAATAAAACTTTGGAAAATGGCAGAAAAGGTCCCTGAACTTTCATAAAATGTCAAGTTTGGGTCCCTGGAAAATTGAAAATGTCAAAACTAGTCCTTGTACTATGGAAGCTTGTCAATTTTGATCCCTTGTGTGAACTTTGGAAAATGGCAGAAATGGTCCTTCTAGAATCTGAAATTACAAAATGGTCCTTATCAATATTAAACTAATACCATTGGACCTTTGAACATTTAGACCCCTGCCTTTATACACATTTTGACCCCCCCTTCCCTGTTTTGGACTGCCAGGTCAAACCAAGTCAAACACAGCCTTTGCCCGCCCACTAGCTTATCCTCTTCCCCTCTACTTGCTGCTCCTCTGCAACTCCCAACACATCTCCCATCACACTCCTTATCTCCTCAAAACCTCACCCACCTCATCATCACCCCTACAAATCCACCCCCCCCCCAGTTGCTAGCTCAGAAGCCACAGTGGTCAAATACACCTTTCCCGCCAAAATTGACAAAATGGCCAAAACTCACAAAAGTGACCCAATGGCTCTGGAATCAAGTGGGATCCACTCAGAAACATGTGGCAAGACCTTTTGAAGTATAAAAAGAGAAGGAGAGGCAACTGAAAGAGCAGTAGTTTTAGTTTTAATTTCCTTTGTATGTCGTATTTTAATTTTATGTCTTTAATTAAGCTTTAAACTGTAATTTTTGGTTCCATTGTATCCAATTAAGTTGTTTAAGTATAATAAAACTGTTTTCAAGTGGTAATTCACATTATCTTAACATTTCATGTTTCCAAGTCTACTGTTGCAAATCTCATTTTCATACTCTCATGTTCAAGTATTTAGCAGCTTAATTTTAAGCTAAAATAAGCTTAGTAAAGCTTCTTATAGCTTCCTATAAGCTTATATATCATTTTCAAACAAGTTTAGTTCTTGGTCAATGAAAGTCAAAATGGGCCAAAATGGAGGATGAATTGGACATGGGTTGATGCAGTATTGGTTTTGGGTTGGAAATGGATTAGAATAGTGATTTTGGGTGTGGTTTAAACTGCAACATAGGCTGGACACTTGTAAGCTTTTTATTCTCATTTTCATTTTTAAGGTAGTTTTCATATTGTGCTCATAATTAAATCTGTGGTCATTTAATAGTTTAAACCTGTTTAATCAGTTGTATTTAGGACAAGTAGACTTAGTTTCATCAGTACTTCATGCTAGATCAGTAGTTACTTCTTTTAAAATTGCATATCAGTGATATATAGGGTGTTTGGATCAGCTAGGTAAACTGTGTTATGAGATTGCTCAGTAGTTGTAACTTGTTGTTCTTGGTTTGTGTAGTTCTATTGTGCTCAATTGAGTGAGTTATTTATGCCTGCAACCATTCAAAAGTCAAACCACATAAAATCTATCTCAACTGCTCAACTGTTGGATTTTTATAAAATCCAACTCTTGTTTTGTGTTCAAAATACATAGATATAGTTTGCATTAAGTTTAGTTCATCATTTAACATCATAATATGTCCACCATTTTGAATCAAATCTCATATAAGTCAACAAGCCAAATCTGTTTTCAAAAGTCAAAACTGAAAAATCAGTTTTGAGCCCAAATAGGGTGATTTTTCATGGACTCATCTCTGGGTGAATTTCATTGAAACTTGGGGTTTAAAAACTTCTCTTGGTCTATTTTATTATTATCATTTTTGTCAAATTTTGTGAATTTTCTTTAAGCTCCAAATGAGCCTGTCAAAGGGGCTTAATATGCCCTGTGCACTGACTCAGTTGATACTGAGTCTGCACAGGGACTTGCAAGGCTTGTCAAGGGCTCAGCTTAGCTCACCCAAGTCTAGTTTTTGGTTTAAAGGGTCTTGGCCAGGTCTATTTTAAGTTTCAATAGTTGGTTTTGATTCTTAGCTTATTGGGAAGCTTATTTGTAAGCTACAAAGAAGCCCTCAAAACTGTTCTTAACACTTGGTTCTCAAAACCTCAAATCTTGGTAGCTTGCAATTCAGATGTTTAGAATAGTTGTAATTGGTTCCTTTTGAGTAGTTATAACATATTATTGCTTCTGTATTCAGTTTGTGCTCAGTTGTGGCTTGTGGCTTATTTGAAGTGCTTATTATATAAGCACTTGCTCTGCAGCCTCTTATTCCTTCACACAACCCCATGTTTTTCTATTTTCCTAGATTCTAAATAGTATTTTAGACTTTTCTTGAAATTTTCAGATTTTTCCAAGTCAGTTTGCTATTTTTCTTGATTTTAATTAGTTTTTAAGCATTTTTAATTAGCATTTAATACAAAAAATTAAAAAAAGTTTCAAAAAAATAATTTTTCAATTTTCTTAAGTTTAGATAAATATAAAAAGCCAAAAAAATATTTTTCTAGATTTTTCTTAGTTAAATTTGTATTTTTAAGTAATTTAAGTAGTTTTAAATAGTTTTTAATTCATAAAAAATCCAAAAATAATCAGAAAAATACAAAATTTGTTTTGAAAATTCCTTTTTGTTATTTTAGATTTTTCCAAGTCATAATTTTATTTTTCTAGCTTTATTTCCTATTTTCTTGTATTTTAGGTTATTATTTAATAGTTAAAAATAGTTTTTAATTAATAATAATTAGATAAATTGTTATAAAAATAATTTTCTTTTTCTATAAATTTTCTTTTATCATTAGGATTGTAAAAATATCGTTTTCATATTTTTAGGATTAATATTGTCCCAGTTTCACATTTTGTTTTGTACGTCACGTAGTTTTAAATTCTAGTTTTATAAAAACATAAAAACAAAAACATCATTGTAAAAATAGTGATAGCGTTTATTTAATATTTTTTATCTTTTTAATTTTCTTTAATTTGCATTTAAGCCCTTGTAGTTTATGTACTTATTCTGTAGTTATAATCATTTACAATCCTTTTCCCGTTCAAATTCACCCAATCACTACACGTTTGACTATTCTCGCACAGCTCGTTGGGACTTAACGACCTGGGGAAACACTATACTCTCCTGATCTTCATTGCATTTGTGCTTAAACTGTTTTAAGTTTGTTACGGTCGGCCATTCACAAGTGGTCGGCTTGCGTGATAAAACTTGACGGTTTTGCACGGATCAGTCACCTCATATTATGTCTATAATAAGTTAGATCGTAGGCTTATTAGTATTAGACTATTAGAGTAAAACCAGTGGAGTCGGGTCGGGGCTTTCCCCACTGTCAGCTCGCTCCACAGCCCAAGTAGGGGCGTTATTATGACATGTATATAAGCCCTCTCCTACCAAGGGATAGGGTTGGATGTTCATTTGAAGCTAATCATACAACTTCATTTTCTCTCACTAGAATATCCCATTCTCTCTCACTTTCTCTCTCTAGATTCGGCCATACATCAATCCGTGTGTGTGTTATGATATCCAATATCCTACAATTGGCATTAGACCCCATGGTTTGATTAGCTAGGTTGTATGTGCATTTTCTTGGTTGGTTTAGATCAAAAAGTTGGTTTTTGGAAGGTTTATGGTCTTATTCTTGGCTATCTTTGATTCTCACGTTTGTGGTGTTAAAATTAGTGTTTTTTGGATGTTATAACCTTCTAGGATCAAGTTGTGAAAAAGAAACCAAGCAAAAATGTTCAAAAGGGTTAATTTTAGGTGTTTTTTTGTTGAAAAAGGTCACTTGTTCTTGACTGCGGTTTGAGCCTCGGAGTGCATTCTTGGTTGCGGTTTGAGGACTGCAGTTTGATATTGACGTTTTTGTCTTCTGCGGTTTGAATGTGACAACTTTGTCCTTTTGCAGTTGCGGTTTGACACTTCTGCGGTTTGAGATCCTACGATTTGAGGACTGCGGTTTGAGATCCTGCAATTTGAGGAATGTGGTTTGGAATACTGCGTTTTAAGCTCTACATTTTGATCTTGCGATTTGGGTCACTTTGTTTTGAGAGCTGCGGTTTGAGAAAACTATTTGACTCCTGCATTTTGAGAGGCTGCGATTTGAGCTGTTACGATTTGAGAAGACAAACCTTGAGTTTTGTCTAGGGGAAACTCTGCTCAAATTTCTTCTTAGACTGCCATTGGACTCAAACTTTATTTTAACAAACCCATATCACAATCAAAACAACGTTTCACCTAATCTAACATACCAACATTACCTTAACATAAATCACTAATCATTGTATCGATCCAACTGTTATCATAACACGTTCAAGTTATCATTGTATCACAGACTCTTATTAACTTTGTCAAATCCCGTAGACACCAACATCATGTCTAACTCTTCAGATTCCGTCACAGCTGAGGTAATTAAATTGTACGACGAGATTGATGAGCATAAGATTCCTAACTATGAGGAACAGATTAACAAGCTTGATTTGGATGATGATAATCTAAAATCTTAATGCATAAATTCATCGGAGAGAGAGTTGAACCAAGTACAATCATTTCAAGATAATGCAAAGGATAGTTGCATGGAACATTTTCGACTACTTCATTCACATCTCAAGGTACTTAAAGAAGGACCAGGATTCGAGGGAGGATTTGAACGAGCGTTTGCATCACTCTTCAGTCAAGAGGTACAGACATTCACGGGCGTATTGTTCTTGCACTTAGAGCAACTTGAACATCAACTCAACAAAGAAGAATTTCAAGAAAATGGATCCATGGCTGCACTTAAAGTAATTAGCAATCAACTTCAATCATTCATCAACTCCCAATACACTTGGGATTATGATTATCAAATGACAGAAACGTGCTTTGCTAATTACACTGGAATGGAAGTTAGCATGTTCAGAAAAATATTACTCCAACAAGTGGGTATTGTTAAGAAGTACATTGAGAAAAAAGCACAACACAGACTCAAGTATGATATTGAGGTGAATGAGAGTCGGGTGCAATCAAGAGATATTAACGTTGACTTGGTTAAAGCATCGGATGATGGATCAGTTGTCACTGAATGCAAAGGTACTCAGTCAGATAAGCATGGCAACATCAACAGTTCAGTGACTCATGTCACACAAGATGTGGATGCAGATATCAGATCAGTAAATAAACAAGTGCCATGTGCTAAGGTACAAGTAACTGTTCAACATACTATATCTGCTAATGTACTTAAACAAACTGATCAAAATGCTGAACATGATTTAGAAAAATGTTCTTTGGTTGAGGCTGAGACTAAATGTTTCAAATCAAATGATATGGTTGATAAAAAAGTTTTAATGAACTTTCAAACAAATTATGTACATTGCATTCACTTGAAATTGCAATACAAAGTAAGGAGAAAAGTTTTCAAACTAACAAATCATGTAAGAATTCAGAATTCCCTAAATTTCGTGAATTTTTTGAAATAAACAAATTGAAAGCTCAGCTTCAAGCCAAAAACTCGACGATCAACAATTTGAAAAAAACATATCTCTAGTATGAATGAGGAAAGTAATTTAGTCAGGACTAACTAGAACATTGATGCAATTAATACAAGAAATATTGAATTGACAACTTATGTGGCTAAATTACTTAAGGAAAATGGGACTTTAAAAAGGCATCACAAAGACCTAGGTGACTCAATCAAAGAAATCGGGACTAAAACTTTAGAACAAACAACCTCTTTGATAGTAAAAAATGATGAACTCAAAACTCAACTCCAGGATAAGGGTTTCACTATCACAACATTAAAGAATGAACTTAGAAAAACTGCAGGAAATAGTGTGAACACTAAGTTTGCGAAATCATCAATCTTGGGAAAACCAGTTGTACATTCTAATAGAAACCAATCAGCTGTTAGACGACCGAATGCGTTTAGATCTGAATGACCAAAATCTTCAAAAACACGGTTTGCCTCCCAAGTTGATGTGAAACAAGTTTTGTCAAAACGAGTTACTTCACAACCTAGACCTAAGAAACAAAAAATCGAACAATTTTTTACCATCAACCTTTCTAAGTTTATTTGACAATTTGAAGTGGTGTGGGCTTATGTTAGTTAAAATGTTGTAAAATAGTAAATTAGAGTTATAAATTATCTTAAAAACACCAAATAATATAGTTTTAATATAGATTGTTATAACTTAGAATCATAAATTGATCGCTGTTGCGAATCATTGCTATATTATTACAGATATAGAACTCAAAAACAAAGTTTATCGGTAAACTCTCAATCTTTTTCATTGGTTCAATAGAATTTAGGAATAAAGTTGGATAAATTATTGAATAATGCAACGCTACATATTAAATAGGGCAAATGACAAAAAAATGCATCGAACTTGACACTTTATATGATTGTGTGTAGCCAACTATTTTTTTTCTTATTGTATGTACTGAACTTTCAAATTTCGATCATTATGTGTATCTTGTGACTATTCTGCCAAGTAAAATGACCATTTTACCCTTTGAAATTTGAAAAATTTAAGGGTAAAATAAAATACACACAATAAGCGAATTTTGAAAGTTCAGTACACACAATAAGAAAAAAAATAGTTGGCTACACACAATCATAAAAAGTGTCAAGTTCGATGCATTTTTTTGTCATTTGCCCTATTAAATATAGAAAAAGGTGTGTATATATGTATAGAACCGGTGACCCAGTGAATTGACAACTAAACGGGGTCTATGAAAAATCAAGTTTTAAAACATTGATTAAATTTATCTTTTATAGATATTTATCTTCTAAATATGTTAACGAGACACTGATTGTTTGACCGAAGCCAATGTGTAAAAGCCATTAACTCACTTGTAAACAGCCGGAATCGGAACTGATGAATCCGAGAACCGAATTTTGTGAAAAGTAGGAACCGAGAACCAAACCTTATAGTTTTTGGTTTCGGTTCTGGTTCTTTGCGTCTACCTAGATAGGGACTGAATTTTTGAAGAAAAAAAATCTCGTGCACTAATGAATTAAGTCAATGAAAAACACAATAAAATAAAAAAAATTTAAGCATTTGCAACCATTTACATTTAAACAAATAACCTTTAACAGCTAAAGCATAAGCGCAATAAATAATCATTTTATAGTTTCACATGTTCATATTTAAAAAAAAAAACAATAAAAGGTTTTTCATCTCGGTTCACTAAACATGTTAAGCCAATTTCCGGAACTCGTAACTTCTTAAACCTTATTGTAATACTATATGTACAACATACATATGTAAAGAGTTTCTATTCGTGCTAGTATCTGACCTCATATGATTTGATATGTCAATGACAACAACCACGCGTATTAGTTATTTGTGTCATGTGTACACAAAAATCCATCAGTTTGAGTATAAGAAGTAAATAATATTACATGTTTTTAGAATTATTGGGTATTTGGTTCCGGAACCGAGAACCGGTGAAACCAAACCAACCGACCTAAAAACCGAAAAATCTCAAACTCAAAAACCAGAACTGAAACTTTCGGTTCTAGTTCAGTTCGATTCTTCTTGATTCCGATTCGGTTCTCGATTTCGATCTGGTTCTTTGATCCTTTTGCTCATCCCTAAGTTGAGTTACTATGGCCATCGTGTCAATATTTCTATTGTGGTACACTGGTACTTTCCATATATTTTTTTTAATTTTGGAATTATGTCAAGATTCATTCCTAAATCTATTTGCAATTTCCTTTTTTGTTCGGAATTATGTCTTATAAATAGTCACTCTATTATATCCCATATACCATACGTTCAAATACTAAAAATCGGCTGTGAGATTCTTCTATTGAAGTTCAATATTTGGGTGGCTTGGTCTTGAAGATAGTTGAGGTATGATTCTAACATTCATATACAAATCGATTAGTACGATATTTTAATCAAGGGCAAATGGCACAAAAAAACATCAAAGTTAGGGTCCATTTCCAATTAAGGTATTCTACTTTTTTTCTTGCATAAAAAGGTACCCAACAAAAAATTTTGGCGAATTTGGGTTTTTTACTAACGTCCGTTAACCCACTTCGTTAGTATATTACATATTTGGTCCTTGAACTCAATCTACACAAACATTTTGGTCCTTGAACCCACTCAAAAATCACAACCTCAAAACATCAAAAACACAAAAACAAATCACAAAGATATCCGGTCAACCATCTCTCTCAACAAAAAAATGAAACCAGATCATCTTATATAGCACAATCACTATCACTCACAAATCCACGAAGCACAAACATAACACAAATCTCACTCTCTCGTTCGAAAAAATACACAACAAGGCACAATAAACCCAGATCCGTGAAACCATATCCACCGGTTACACACTCGCCGGATACATTCACCTTCACGGTTTCAGCAAGTCAGTGTAGATATCAAGAAATTTGATGGGTCTTTGATGAATAGACTCCGGGTTGGGTATGGGCTGAAGAAATTTGATGGGTCTTTGATGAATAGACTCCGGGTGAGCTGAAGAAACTTATGGACATATATAATAGGAAAAACAACAATAAAATCTTGTATCTTGAATATGTGCTACCAAAAATCAAGGGTTTCTAGCCTTTATTTTGGTGATTTGTTGTACTACTATGTTTGATAATCAACTACTTGTGTTACGTCTTAGATTTTATTTTGGTGATTTGTTTAGGAGCAATTATTGTGGGTTCTTGTGGATGGTACCGGAAAATGGTGACCGGAAAATGTGGTCGAAAAAATGGAGAAGGTGGGTGGTGGGTGTAGATCTGTGTGATTCTTGTATATGTACAAGTTTATTGATGTAGATATGTATTTCCTGTTGTAGATTTGTGGTGGGTATGATGTTTGCGGTGGGATATGTTGCACCACTAGAGGAAGTTGACTTTGTGGTTGTGGTGAATGATTTTGTTAATGAGTTTATAATTACTGTTATTCAGTTATGTGGATTATGATGTTTATTGATTTTATCATAGTGACCTGAGTGTTGTGTTCTTGTTTGAAAATCTGTCTACAATTGAAGATCTGAAATTGCTTTTTGGTGTTCTTGTTTGTGTTCTTAGTGTGTTCTTGGTGTGGTGTTCTTGTTTATGAAGATCTGAAATTGCTTTTTGGTGTTCTTGTTTGTTTTTTAAAACTTTGTTTGGATGTTGCATAAAATGATTATACAAATTCGAGGACTGAACATGTAATATACTAACGAAGTGAGTTAACGAACGTTAGTAAAAAACCCAAATCCGCCAAATTTTTTTGTTGAGTACCTTTTTATGCAAGAAAAAAAGTAGAATACCTTAATTGGAAATGGACCATAACTTTAATGCCTTTTTGTGTCATTTGCCCTTTAATCAACGATTAATTGAAACAATTTATATGGGGTCTCACACCAAATAATTATTTTATGACTGTATAAAAGAGGTGTAATATAATATTTGTGTTCGAGATGCCATAAAAAGTTAAAAAAAACACATGAGGGCAAATATGTAAATCAAATATTTTAAATGTACTTTAGCATATATCTATAGTAAAGTACTAAACAGTAAACACATGCATCAACTACCTTAATTCATTCAGTCAAAAACTAATGTCTTTGGTCTTCCTTTAAAAATAAGTTTCGAGTCGGATTTGAAAGCATTAGCCGTGAAGTTTTCTGAGGTAATATTTAAAGCTTAAGTTTATTGGGGTGAAAATTATGATTCAATTTGGTTTGCTAGCATAATTAATTATTTGGAAATCAATTAGTGCGAAATATATAGGAACAAGCCTTTTAATTGTTTGGATTGTTAGACCATCTGCAGGTTAATGCTAAAATTTCACTTTATTACGTTTTTATTTCTTTTTGAAGTGCTTAGATATCGCTTAATTGGCTTGCAAGCTTATTTTAATGCTATAAGCACTGTTTTGTGCTTTTCTGATATATATATTTTAAATGGGGATATTTGCTTACTTAATGCTCAAAAAGACACTTTCTTCTGTTTCTTTTATAGAATCAATAAGCTTTTTGAATGTTTGGATTGTTGTATTGGCTTATTAGCTAAGTTTAATGCTTATTAAAGTTATCTTTTGAATATTCTTATGAACATGCTTAGGATGGAGTGTATTTCCAGTGGTTCAGTTTGTGATCAATTGCCTCTTTTATCGGCAAAATATCCATGGTTGGTTTCCCAAAGTCTAGAAGGCACAGAACGGGTCACTAATGACCAGTTTTTCTACACCATACACGACAAGTTACCTCATTATCAGTGTCAAATCCCAGAGTTGCTCGGGAAACGTATCCACGGGAGTTTTCATGGATGGGTAATACTCTTTGATCATCCGCACAACATTAAGTGGTCTCTTTGGAACCCTGTGACTTCTAAGATCATACACCTCCCCACCTTGATATTGAAAGACGGAGACTATGAATCTATCAGACAGGGTTGGTTTTCTGCTCCACCCGATGATCCGAGTTCAATTTTTTTGTTAACGAGATCCAATAAATCTTCCTTTGTATTTTGTAGGCTAGATAGTAAAAGAAAGAAGTTTAGATGGACAGAAATGTCATACGCCAAACAACTCAAGAAATTAAGTTTCGATGGTGAATAACTACATAGCCTAACTTGTTGCACTGGTAAAGTATATGGCTTGAGTACGGATGGTTCTTTTATGTCATTGGTCATACCACTACACCACAAATGACTTTTAGAGACGGACACAATTGGCTACAACAACTTGTTGTCGCTAAAGGTTAAGGGGGGCCCACAAATTTCAACCCTCTTGTAAATGTTTGACCAATTGTTTTTTCTACAAGCCTACAACCCGTGTTTGTAGTCAAAAGTGAGGTTAATTCTTTTTTCCTTTTCCAAAAAACAAATAGACGTCAATAAATTTTTAGTAAAAATTTCATTTTCCCTCCTTAACATTAACTTTATCCCGCCACCCCCCTAAAAAGCAGATTGAATTTTTTTCAAGTCTTTTCATTATCATTTTTTTTTTCATCTCCCAAATACCTTCACACACCCAAAAACTCATCTCATTTTGCAGATTAACACCACAACACACAAACCACAAATCAACATCACCACACACCCAAAACCACACACACCACTGTGCACGTTGTTTTTATTCATATACCGCCGACCGACTCCGAAGCAACCTCACACCACCGCCGACCACCACAGCCACCATCATTTAGTTTAATTAAAGGTATGATTTTTTTATTATATATATATTTTTTAATTTTGGTGTTTTTAATTTTAATTGTGGTACATATGTGTTTGTTAATGTTTGTGTAAATTAAAAGATAAACACCGCCGCTCGCCGCCGCTGCTGTTGTTGACCGACCACTGTTCGCCGCCGCTGCTGTTGACTAAACCACTGCCGACGCCGTTGATTAGAATATGTAAGTTGGTTCATATTTTAGTAACCTAGAAATGTAAATGTAATTGAGATCAGCTATCTATGTGTATAAATATATTAATTATTAAGTTGAATTAGGTGAGTTGTGACTTAATTGTTGAGCACTATTAGATTACAGGTCTGGTGGATCATATGTGTTTGTTTATTTAATTTTGGTGTTTATAATTTTAATTCTGCTAATTGTTTTTTTGTTTGTTTATGTTTAGTCGCAGAAATCACCGCCGCTGCTGTCGCCGCTGTTGCCGTTTGCCGTGTGACCATCTCTCTTCTTCTCTTCCTCTCTTCTTTTATTCCTCTGTTTCACAGGTGATGTATATAGATTTGTGTTAATTTAAGTGTGTCTTTGTTTGTACTCAAACTATAAGGGGGTGTTTGGATTAACAACAGTTGATTGTTTGTTGTCGAACTAAAATAATCAAAACCAAATGAATCTGCTCTTAATATGTAAGGCAATAGTAGTGCATCAAAGTTATACTTGTAACTGTTAGACGTAAATAATTTGTGTTTTTCAAAAATTTATGTCAAAGTGGTTATGCTTTATACTAATAGTTGCATTTTGTTTCATATGATGTTAAGTTGAGGTTTTAGTAATGTAGGTTGTATGCTTGTGCTACTTGTCTTGAAGTTCGTATGATATTGATAAGAGGGTGAACTTAAGTATATTACTTCTATCGAGTATTATTTTTGTTTACTATATAGTTTATTTATGTTGGTGTTTGATTTTGTTTATGCTTGTGTAGGACAACCGCAACAGCCGCACCTCTCTTCCTGTCTTCCTTTCTTCTTCTCTTCTTCTCTTTCAGCCGTAAACCAACGAGTATGTTTTTTATTCAATTATTTTGTGTTTGTTCATTTGTATTTGCGTTTGATTAGTAATGTATTTGGTGAATATGATTATGCGGTTCATTAGCTTTGTATTTGAATATTAAACTTGTGTGGATGATTTTAGTGACTTGAATATGCGGTTGAATGTGTGTGTGTATTAATTGGCAACGAAATATTATGTTATTGGACTTGGTATTTTACAGATGGCGTGTGTTGCTCCTGGCTACTACGGAGGGGATGCAGGTAGTGATCCACTTGAGGATCGACAGCCTAAGTGTTTACCTTTATTGTGGATGATTATATACACCCAGAATGTAGGTAGTGATTTAACAATGAAAGGATATCCTTCTTGGCCTGCTAAGGTATATTTCTACTTAGTTATGGTTAGTGCGTGTTTGGATCACCTTATTTAGCCTCCTTATGAGCTTATTTGACTTTGTAATCTGATCTAAGTGATTATTTTTAAAGAATGATGTTCTTAGTGTTTTACTGTTATCGAATGTTCTTGGTGTTTTGTAATTTGATCTTAGTGTTTTGTAAGCTGATGTTAGCGTGTTTAGAAAGTTATCTTGGTGATATTTTTGAAGAGGTTAAATGGCTTATTTAACTTTCATGTTATTTTTGAATTACACAGGGAGAAATGACAGCTATTCAAGATGCGGTCAAGGAAAAAAAGATGTTACCCAAAACAGAGCGCGAGATCATCGATGAAGTCCTGGATTCTCAAAATCTGGGACATATTGCGGGTGTGGGCAGGGTGGTACCAGGCACGGGCTCGAGTTCTAGGAGCACATAAGTGGACACAGGTTTTTGTACCCTGGAGGAGGTTGAAGAGGTGAAGAAAAAGCATGCTGTGGAGCTGCACGAGCAAAGAAACTTGTTGAAGCAATTTCTGGATTTTTACAACCGTCAACAAGGTACACCCGCTTCACAGTTTCAAATTCCAGACTCATGCACTCCTATGTTTCCCGATTCTACATATACTCGTGGCGAACCTAGGACTACTCATTCTGACCCGAGTTCTAATCTTGACCTTGATAACTGTTACAAGCCGATAAGTGTTGATGAAGATGATGATGGTGTTGATGGTAATAGTGGACATGATGTTGGTGATGATGGTAGTATTAGTGAGCATGATGTATGGATCTTGTTTTGTAATTTGAATTTCGTAAGAATATTACCGAAATTATTAGTATTTGTATGATCTTATTTTGTAATTGGTCGGTTTTGAATGAATGGATGAATGGAAGCATTTTGTATTAATGATTCAAGTGATTTACACCATTGGTTTTGGTAGATATTTTCCGGAAAAATTTCCGGATTGCAGCAATGCTGCTGTTGTTTCTTTCCTGGACAAGGCCATCCAAGCAAAACAAACCTGGGCCAAAAGTTTTAAAAGTTTATTTTAATTATTAATATTTATTTATTAAATAATTATTAATTTTTTTTTTATGGAAAAATGTTTTGCGTCAACACTGGTTGTCGCCAAATGCCAGGGCCCACACTGGTCAAAAGTTTTGGGGTGAAAATTTGTGGGTCCCACGGTTTGTAGCCAAAAGTTAAAATCCTCTGTCGCTAAAACTTTCTGCGACGGACTATAGGAGACAACCTTTTGCGCGACAGCTGTCTGTCGCCCAAACCATTAGCGACAACTTTACCCCACTTTTGGCTACAACACTCTCTGTCTCTAAAAGTGGTTGCTGTTGTAGTGTACATATAGATATTAAGGTTATGGATAAAGAAGTTGCAATAACGCTCATGATGTTTGGGCCATACTCTCTTTCTCTTAATCCTTCCTATCGGATTGGTGGAGACATTATTCAGTATTTGATCGGATCTTTTACAGAATTGTTCGGCATTACAATATTTCTTGAAGAGGAAACTATGAAAACAAATAATACACCTGTTGATGTGCATGTGTTTAAATTAGACATGACTAATATAAAGTGGGAAGAATTAGAAGGCCTCAAAGACTGGGAGATAATTAATGATAATTTTGAAGAACTGGATTTAGAAGACCTATTCAAGATTGATGCTTTATGGGAAGAAATGGACGACCTCAAAGACGGCATATTCTGTTTGGATCTTGCCCGTGATCACTCGGTGTCTTATAGCCGTGTAACTGCCTCCGAGCTAGGAGGTTATATACACATTCGTTGCAAAATGGGAGAAACAGTATACTCGTACATGTCAAAGATAATACCATCTCCCCATGGTCTATACCATCTCGAATGCTGCCTACAAGTGATGCATCAGTGTGGGAATGCAGGTATGTCTTACAATGGGTTTCTAATAATTTTTGTACGTGTTTTAATAATTTTTTTGTATATAAAAGTCTGTTTTGTTTTAAGGACTTTTTTTCTTTCAAATTGTCCAAAATTAGACGCAAAGCCATTTTTTGTATATAAGCCATGTTTTGTTGGGAATTTGTTTCTTAAAATCCTATTCATGTAGGCTAGAAGATGATCATGGAGAAGCTAAATGCATAGATGATCCCAAATTAGAGATGAAAAACAGCGATGAAATATTGTTAAGGTTATGTACGGATGATGGGGTTGACTTTAATGAATCATACCTCTTCAATATCCCGTCTGATCTTTTGGAGTCGATTATGGAGCATTGTGTTGGTGTTGAATACATGAACTTTCGTGCTACATGCAAACGATGTCATTTGGCAGCACCTTTGATAAAATGGAGCAACAAAAGATCAATAAAGAGATTGCAAAAGTACTCAGTAATTTCACCTTGGCTCATTGTGGTAGATAAAAAACGAGATATGATCACCTTCACAGATCCGATGTTTGGTGACAACTACTTTAAGAAACAATCGCAGATATCAATTGTTCAAAACAAAATTTTTTGTTCAAGCTTTGGTTGGTTGTTGTTTGAGAATGACTTCTCGCGCTATGTATTATATAACCCTTTCACAAATGATCTTCGAAAGCTTCCAGCAGAATCACGAGATCGCTTCAAAAGCTTATCTTTTTCAGCGCCACCTACTTCCGCTAATTGTATCGTGGTTGGATTTAAATTTAATACTGCAGAGCATTGGCATGCTCACATGCACTTTGTAAATCGGGAACCGGTTTGGCATACACTTAATCTCGGCCCGGACCCACATACGATACGTTCTTCGATCTTTGATGGCCGCGATCTTTATGCCTTGGGTAAAGAGGGAGAGCTTATTGTTTTTAACAACTTGGGCCAACCAGATCACTTGTGGAAGCTTGTTGTAGCCGAAGCTCCTAAAAGTTGTTCATCTTCGACACAAAAATATTTGACAAAATGTGATCAACAACTTTTACTAGTTAGTGTGGGCGAGTATGGTGAACATGTTGAGGTGTTCAAGCACAATGCATCTAAACTAGAATGGGAGAAAGTTGATGGTGTAGGAAAGCATATGATTTATATATGTGACGCAACATGTCTCTGCATTGAAGCCAAAATTCCACGAATGGAGAACAAGATCTTCTTTCCGCAATTGCATGCCAAGAATAGGAAGATAGTGTTCTATTCACTCGATGCATGCATGTATCACACGTTTGATGGCGAAGATATTCAAGAACACGTAAGTGGCTTTTCTGGAAATACATTTCATTTCTCCTCTCATGCGTGGATTGAACCAAATTGGTCTTAGACAGTTAGACGACTTCGTTAGTTGTTGATTAAGATTAGGTTTTATAACGTTATAGGATGCGTTAAACATGACGCATCTTGTCATCTATTCATCTGTTGCTCTTACTGTTTGACGTGTGTTCATGTAAGCATTCCATGTCGTGTGCCGGGTTTTATTGTTTGTTATAAACTTTTGGTTTTAGCTATTCATTTAAATCTTTGGCACCCGTGTCATGTACGTAAACAGCAGCGATTAGTTATCTGTATTGTATCATCAAATCTTAGCACGAACAGCAAATATTAAACATTTCATGTTATAGTTTCTCATGTTCTATACGTTATTAGGCATTATTTGCACTTTGGTGTTAGGCACTAGAAGTAGAAGATGGTAAGTCGGTAACTAAGGTAAACCAAAACAAGCAACAACTCAAGTTAACCTTAAAATGTTTGATAACTACATATTAACAGGTCCGCATGAACGGATACCCCAACACAAATTATGACATAGGTTCAACTACTTGGCTATCCTTAGGCCGGCGGCACCACACCAAACTGCAATGGCCATGGGTATTTTTAATCTCCCATTGGCCATGTCCAGGTAAGTGATTATAAAATATTTATCCTTCCAAACCAATATATTTGGGACATGCACCGATTGACCGATGTATACAGTGGCGGAGCTTGAGCATTTCATTTGGGGGGCCGGAACCATCCTAGCATAAAGTTAACTTTTTGTATAAGAAAAATGTACATATAAGTTAAATTAATCAAGCGGTTTCCTAATTATCGATACATATGATTCATTCATCTTAGAACAAGACAAAATTAGATTAGCAAATAATTGAAAGTTAATATAGATAATCAAATACAATGACATTTATTGAGTTTCTAAAAGAAACCTACTTTGGGGGAAGGACATGAATTACAGCTATTTTTCTAAACGGTGACCTCTCAAGGGGGTTTGATGCTTTGTAACTAAATTGTAAAAGGGGGCATAATGAAAATATTGTTTAGAGATCAGTATAAAACATGCTAGCTACAATTGGAAATCTTTGTTTTGGGAATCCTCCGCCACTGGATGTATATAAGTTATAGATAGGTGATCAATCATGTTATGTTAACATCAAGTATGTAAATTGTGTATAACGCACAAATGCCTGTCATTTATGTATAACACTGTGTTCTCGAGTTTTTTTTTTTTTTTTTTTTTTTTTTTTTTTTTTTTTTAATGGAAGGGGAGGGGGAAAGGAAATAAAAAAAGGGGCATTCTTGAGTTTTTTTAAGATGGAAAGGTAAGGGACGGGAAGGTGGGAGGGAAGGGATGGTCTTTTGAGTGTTATTTTATTCCGTCCAATTTTGGGCGGATTAGGAAGGAAACAGGTTTTCAACATTACAGGCCTCTGTTAAATTACAATATTCTCCTCAATATTCAAGCACGATTTTTATATTTTTTGACCAAGTTCTCCCATATCACATCAAATCTGCATCAATCTACAGTAATTTATTTATTTATTTTATTTTTTTGCAATTGCCTCTTCAATTGTCCTAAAAATTTAGCAAATAACGAACAAAATCAGGCTGACTACATGATTGGGAGAGAGGTATTCTGATTAATTTATATTGCATGATGTGCCTCACATATCTCTTTGTTGAGTAATCTTAATAATAGCAACTAGTTTATGGCTTTAAAAGGGCATATAACTTTCGAAAATCGTTATAAAACCAGTAAACAAATACAATATATTATAAAAAACATCAGGTCACATCAGTTTTTTATAGGCTTTTCTTAAAACACCCATAACAAAAAGTTTGAAAAGTAGTATTAGCAATGATACTAAAAATCCAATGACCAAAATACCAAATATAGTAGTATACATCAATTATCCATGTTTCTTGATGTTTCAAATTCTTTCTTATGAAATCACTTGATGATATTCTTTATTTTTTTGTGATCGCTGCTTACGCTCTGTTCTCAGCTACAATATATTAACTATGCGAGACTACCCTACAAACATGGCGATCACATATATATAGATAGGTGATCAATCATGTTATGTTAACGTCAAGTATGTAAACTATGTATAACGCACAAGTGCCGGTCATTTATGTGGTTCAATAGATGAACTGATGAGGATCCAAGAAAGTTACATCTCGACAAATTAGTATCACGAAACCTGATTTTGTTTGATTCATGCTGAATTTCAGTATACTTGAAAGTCCTTATTAACAAGAATAACTTGTACAATACCCGTGCGTTGCCCGGGTATAACGATTCAATAATATAAAAATATAAATATATATCTTTATATAAACTCATTTCTGTATATTTTATAAAAAAACATACAAACATCTAAAAGAGCATAATCATTCTTATTTAATGGAATTATTAAATCTAAAACATACAAAAGTAGTAAAAAAAGTTAGAAAGAACAACACAAAACGCAAACAATTCATGGAAAAAACAAACAACTATTTGATATTCTTTCAAGACCATGCATGATTAGTCAAATCTTCATATTTGAGATTTGTTCATATCATCTTTATTAACATAAGCTTCCTTCGAATCTTCTTCATCAATAACAAATTCTTTCACATCAACTTGTCTCATATCACCTTCTTTCATATCGACCTCCTTCATAATAACTTCGTTTGTATCAAATCTTTCGTATAAGCTTCTTTCAAAGCTTCACTACGTACATGTAACATATTGGATTTCACATACACATCAAACCATAACACAAAGTAGGAGTACAAGAGGTTTTTAGAGAGAGAAAGTTAGAGGTTTGGGAACTTAGTGAGAGAAAGAAAAGTCTTATTATGAGCTTCAACTCTCTACCTTGGAAGGTAGAGAGTATTTATAGTCTTTACATAAATCGCCACCTATCGGGCTGTGGATCAGGCATACAGTGGGTAAAGACCCGTCCGTCCTCCACGGTGTTACATAAACTAAATACTACTTAACTTATAATAATCTACGACTACGAGCTTTCTAATGATTACATATACTTGAGGTGACCGACTCTTTAATAACTGGATTTACTAAATCCTAACAATCTCCCCCTAAGGGAGGTCACCTCAAACATATACTAAAATTACATTGAATACAAACAGATATTACATTAAAAATTGTTTTTGCATTCTTGATGTAGTACTTTGCTCCGAAGCTCGTAGTCATCGATTCTTCTCATTGCATGTTTGGTTAATCCAAGTGGAGGTCTTTTGCTGATCCACGTGATAATAATTGTTGAGCCAGCTTTTGAGATCATCAGCAAACATCAATCTCTGACTCATCCATTGTGGTGTTGGTATTATGTGATATTGTGACATACGGACCGACATGCTCACATTCTGGATCATGATATATTCTCATCAGAGTAGCGGAAGCTTTCGTTGATTCATGATATTGGCAACAGCGTAGCAGAAGCATGGAGTGAAAATATCAGAGTCATTGATGCACTAATCATGATTTCTTTTGAGATGAATGTGTTGAGTGAGCATGCGGCTATGGATTGACCGCATCATTCTGATCAGCTGCAAACGTAGGGCGTACCTGCATAAAACAATTAGCAATAAAGCGCACGAAAGTGTCTTTGATCACTTTCGTTGGATTGAGGTACACGGCCCACGGTTCCCCGTTGATCAGTACAAGTACTGCCTGTGATCAGGTATAATTCCGAAGAATTTCCTTGACAGGGTTTCGCAGCTGCTCTAGCTGTTCTCAAACCGGAACGTCTCAAAGAAGACAACACGGAGTGAGTGAACAGCGAATAGAAATTCACTGATTGATGAAAAGAGATTTGAAAAACAATCGTGTATCGCACAATAGAAATTGTTTTTTGCAATACAACGAAGGTTTTAATGAAAATTAATTATCAATCATAAACACCTTTTGATTTGAAATATTCGTACACGGTTGAAGTGCTAAAGAAAAGAGTTTTTAAGCACAAAGACCGGTTTTTCAAAGGTATCCGTCAATCCATAACCTGAACCAGGATTGATTCAAAGGGTTGAATCGCCCCATTGTTTCTGTTCAGTTGTCACATGGTTGATCTATTGAATATATCTCACATGCCACCTACCAGGAGCTTGTTTGATGTTGGCTCCAGAAGGCTTTCCATCTTCATTGTGAATATGTTTGCATATCACTCGGATGTTCTGGCAATACCACAAGGATAATGCGTAGGACTCAAGATATAATCTCTCTTTCCACATTGTGTGAAACAGAGAGTCTTCATTGAAAGTGTCCTAATGAGATTTATTGATGATCTCGTGGCTCTAGACTCAATTTGTGCATATTTGGATCCTGTATCAGAGACTAGGGAGAGGGTCTCCTTCTTCAATATCAACCATCTCTAAGAGAAAGTCGATAGATAATGTCGGTTCCCCGTGAGAATGAAACAAGTCCTTTTAAGAGGAACTTGAGTGGTTTGGGAAGTTGAAGTGCAGTGCGTCACTGGGTCCATGACGTCTTGTCTTCAATACCGATGTTACCTTGGTAACCACCAGTAGCAAATGAATTGAACCCGATTTCTGCCCTAAGGTTGAATAATTGGAGGGCTATTTGTTTTCACCCTTTTCTCATTCAATTCTTTTTCATTCTTCAACCCCATCAGTGCTTACCGAGACTTCATAGCTAGAACCTTGTTGGGTTTATTCCAGTACTAGCTCAGACTCAGTCCGCACTCTTTCCATATCTCATTTTTCTCCTTTTTCAATATACCTAAGGACTTCTACACTATCTAGTGGATTGTCCCTGGGTAGATCCCTCCGGTTCTGGCGGATCATGGGAACAAATACCTAACCTTATCATCCTTATATCACCATACATAAAGTAAAGTTGGTCGGTCTATTTGGTATTGTTCATCTGCCATTGGAACCAATTGAAAACCATTTGAAAATCAATCCAGATACTTATGATATATTATCAAAGCATTTTGTACCTGAATTATTTTTGATATTTTTAGAACAAGAGCTCCCCCTCAACATGTGCATCAAGTGTTTGAAATCGTTTTGCACATGGAGGCAAGAGAAAGAATTAACTTCTTTGATTACCATTTTCTAAAAGATATCAACATCACTTCCCTGATCAAAACAAGTAGATAAAGCATATAAGGGAAGGATGAGGTTTTCATAAACATGCTCCCCCTCAATATGTGCCTTGAGGTTTGAAAGAGTTTTGCACATACAAGAGGGAACCTGCACATTGATAAAAATTGATCACGTTTCAGATCTTTGTGGTTTAAGATAGATGCTCCCCCTCAACATGTGCATGGAAAATTTGAAATCGTTTGGCACATGTGGGAAGGAGAGCTTGTACATCCTTATAAGACCATTTACCGAATTATCAGTTTAAATCCAATTTAAATCACAAATTCTCCCCCGATCACAATTATCAAATCATTTGAGATTTGTGATCTCTGTAGATTTAAATTGATTTTGAAAGCTTTTTTAAGGAGAATTGTGACTTGATTATGAAAGCGTTTTAACTGATAAGGATCGGATTTTAAGACTTTAACTTCCATTGAATAAACATGCATGATTATCTTGTGAAAACAATTGAAATGACAAATAACCTTTTAATTTAATTGAAATCATTCTACCCCTCAATCAATGACCTAAGTTGTTGATTGAGAGATAGATAGTTTGACACACTTTAAGTCCAAATGATTTCCAAAAATAGAGTCCGAGTTATTTTTCAAAGCAATTAGTTTTTATAAGATAGTAGGGATTTTGTTTAAAGAATCAGAGCATGAGATTTGAAAACCAAGATAAAGCATGGCTCTGTTCTTTCTTTGAAAAGCGGGTTACTGCCTGAAATGACAATAAACCGTTTTTTTCTCTTTCTCCCAAAAATATTTTTTGATTATTATTATTATTATTTTTTTAAATTAAAAATTCGAACAATATCTAAAGTCCCGTGTCATTCTTTGAATGACAGCACAAAAACCGTAGATATTATCGAACCAAGAAAAACATGACAAATAGACAATATTTTTTGAAGATTTTTCAAAATTTTCAAATTTTTATGGATTTTGAAAGTTTTATATTTTTCTATTTGATTTTTGAAGGTTTTATAATTTTGTATTTTGTTTTTCGAATAGATATTTACAAGAGATAGATGAAGAAAACCTTTTACTCCTCTTCTTCCTCTTGAAGACGTTTGAGTGTTTCTTGTTGAAGGCTTTTAAGACCAAGTCGTGGAAGAATAAATTCAAAACGTTCTCTAGGAAGAGCTTTGGTGAAGATGTCTGCTAACTGGTATTCAGTCCTCACAAAATATAATTCCACCACACCGTTTTCAACTTGCTCCTTGATGAAATGATGTTGAATGTCGATGTGCTTTGCTCTTGAGTGTTGAACGTTGTTGCATGAGAGAGCAATAGCACTTTTATTATCACAATACAGAGGGATTTTGTTAAATTCAAAGCCATAGTCAGATAATTGGGATCTCATTCATAGGATTTGAGCACAACAAGATGACATGGCTATGTATTCAGCCTCTGTAGAGGAAATAGAAGTACTCATTTGCTTCTTTGAAGACCAGCTCACAAGCTTATCACCCAAAAACTGAGCACCTCCAGACGTACTTCGACGAGTATCTTGACATCCTGCATGATCAGCATCTGCATAGGCTGTTAGTGACATACCGGTGTCCTTCGGGTACCAAAGTCCCATATTGATGGTTCCTTGGAGATACCGAAAGACCCGTTTAACCGCTTCAAGGTGCTTTTTAGTAGGCTTAGCCTGGTATCTAGCACACATGCAAACAACGAACAAGATGTCTGGTCTACTAGCTGTGAGGTACATCAGGGATCCAATCATACTACGATATTTCGTTTGGTCTACCATGATCCCTGAGTGGTCCTCATCTAGTTTGGTACGTTCAATCATGGGAGTGTCAACAGGGTCACTTGAATCAAATCCAAATTTCTTTAATGTCTCATTTGCATATTTAGATTGATTTATGAAAATGCCTCCGGGACTTTGTGAAATTTGTAGTCCTAAGAAAAATGACATTTGTCCCATCATTGACATTTGAAATTTAGAGCCCATTTCATTTGAAAAATGCTCACACTCATTGGGGTCAGTCGAGACAAAGATGATATCATCAACATAAATTTGAACGTGAATTAAATGTTTGCCTGACTTCCTGGTGAACAATGTTGGATCAACTGCTCCTTTGCTGAATCCGGTAGATAGAAGAAACTTTGATAGTGTATCATACCATGCCCTTGAAGCTTGCTTTAAACCGTAAAGAGCCTTCTTCAAACGATAAATGTGAGTAGGATGCTTTGGATTCACAAAGCCTTCAGGTTGGCTGACGTAGACGACTTCTTTAAGATCTCCGTTCAGAAATGCCGTCTTTACATCCATCTGATAGACTACCATGTTCTTACTAGCAGCATTAGCCAAGAAGATTCTGATTGCCTCGATTCGAGCAACAGGAGCAAAAGATTCTTCAAAGTTAATACCCTCCTCTTGACGGTATCCTTTAGCAACCAATCGAGCCTTGTTCTTTAGGACATCACCATGCTCATCAAGTTTCACTTTGAAGATCCATTTTAGAGCAATGATCATAGCACAATCTGGAGCAGGTACTAATTCCCATACATCAAGTCGATCAAACTCATGAATTTCTTCTTGCATGGCATTGAACCAGCCGTCTTCGCTCATGGCAGTTTTAACATCTTTTGGTTCGATCTTAGAGAGTACAAAGTTGAAGAAGCACCATAAGGCATCGGTTGCAAGTTGTTTCCGTGTTGATACTGGACGAGAGGGATTTCCAATGATGTTGTCTAATGGATGATCGTGAGTCCATTTTCTAAGGTGTTCATGTGGCAGTTGTTGCGGGACTGAGGTAGCAGAGTCGATGTCTCCTGAAGAAGATGGTTCTGATGATGATTCAGGAGCAAATATGTTTTCAAATGGAGCATCTTCAGGAGTAGCAAAGGGATTAACTTCATCATTGATGCCAGAAACAGTTCCATGATGTACATTCGAAGATTGATGATTTGTTGATGAGACTGAGTTATCAGCAGCAGGCACTTCTTGACTTAATGATATTGAGACTGAAGGATTGACTTCATTCTCAGGGATATGAGTAACCTCTGTTGTGGGAATTGACAGTTCATTAGCACTTGGCTCATAGAGTTCATCAAACATTGGATCAAACAATTTCTTCAAATCATCTTCAGTTGGAGGTACATATGAAATAGCTGGAGAGACATTTGGTACAAGGGATGAACCAATGGGACTATTTTGAAGTGCGGGTCCTGAACTGGATTGTCCAGGAGCCATTTGACCGGTCAGCTCATCAAACGTAACGTGAATTGTTTCCATGATATCTCGGGTTCTCTTGTTGTAGATTCGGTAACCTTTTCTGTTTGGTGCATATCCAACAAATACTCCAATATCCGCTTTAGCTTTCAATTTACCTAAATCTTGTCCGTCATTCGTTGGATAGTATAAAGCACCAAACACACGAAGATATGATAGATCAGGTTTTCGATTGTGGACAAGTTCGTATGGAGTCTTTCCATGAGATGTGTGAATTAGAGATCTATTTTGAGTGTAACAAGCAGTGGCAATAGCTTCACCCCATAAAAACATTGGAACCTTTGAGTAAATCAGCATTGTTCTTGCAGCTTCTACAAGAGTTCGATTTTGTCTTTCAACTACACCGTTCTGTTGAGGAGTTCTAGGAACACTTCTTTGAGGACTGATTCCAATATTTTCATAAAATTCATTGAGTGTTTTATTAACAAACTCAGTTCCATTGTCAGTTCGGACGATTCAGACCGTTTTGTTGAGTCGGATCTGGAGTTGTTTAATGAGTTTAATGATGACATATGGAGTTTCGTCCTTTGTCCTCAAAAACTTAACCCAAGTGAATCGGGAGTAGTCATCGACCACTACTAGCACATATCTCTTCCCACTAATAGTTTGCACTCTCATTGGACCGCACAAATCCATATGAAGGGTATGAAGAACTTCCATTACAGAGTTTGTGGGTTTTGGTTTGTGGGCATATTTCGTGCTTTTTCCCAATTGACAAGCTGAGAAAAGATGATCTTTTTCATATTTTAATTTGGGTAAGCCTCTGACAAGATCCTTTCTGGAGAGGTTGTTTATGGTGCCGAAGTTCAAGTGATTGAGACGACGATGCCATAACCAAGACTTTGTTTTAGAAGCCTTTGACAGCAAGCAGATTGGAGAGGACTTCATCATGTCATCGATAGAAATGGTGTATAGGTTTGAACCTCGAGTACCTCTTAATAATTCTACACCGTCAAGTTCTCTAACGAAGCAAGTATGTTTTCTAAAAGCCACTTCAAGATCGGAATCACAGAATTGACCAACAGAGAACAAATTATGACCAAGACCTTCCACATAATATACCCTGGAAATTACACTTTTACCAACCACATAATCTCCATAACCCATAATAGCTCCAAAATGGTCGTTCCCGAATCTAACTGTCCCGATGAATTTACTCACGAAGTTCATGAGCCGCGACCGGTCTCCAGTCATATGCTTGGAACAACCTGAGTCCAGGTACCACAGAACGATTTGAACGATCTGCAGTTGAACACAGACAAGAATGGATAACTGGATAATTGGGATCCCATGCAAGAATGGGTTCCATTTGGTTAGTAACAATGATTGGAACACCCACATCAGAAATAGAAGCATTCATATCAGAAATTGAGGCAATGGAATCATTATGAATAGATGCAGTACCAGTGTCCGTATTTGCCCTATTCAAAGTATGTTCACTTCTTAAGGGAATAGTTCTACCAGTAGGCATCCATTTTCTAGTGGGCATTGACTCATTAACCTTATAACCAAAAGGTATCCATTGATAACCTACCTTACTAAATGTTCTTCCTGTGTGTTTTCACTGTTTTCTAACTCTCTTTCGCTTCTGCCTTTTAGCCTTTTTAACATGATTTTTTTCATTAGCAATATTAACTGGGTATATGACAGCATTAGACAAAACATTCACACCACATTCATGATTAGAAACAGAATTCAAGCAGACATCATTACAAGGTTTGCAAATAGTGTTAGAATCCGAATTAATTACAGTACGCCTATGGCTAATACTAGAATCAACACGATTCGTTTTATTCGACTCAAGCTTAAAGTTCCTAGGTTGGTCTTCTACTCTCTTCCAATGCACATTCTTAGCTTGCGAGGTCCTATCATTCCTTGTATTGTCTTGAGACTTTGACCTGTAAGCTTTAATGTCACTGATTACTCCTGTAGAGGGAATGTGAACATTAGTTTGTTTTGCTACTCTTTGCATCTCCTGTTTAGATGTGCTGGGATCTGAATTACATGCAGGCACACTAAGTTTCACTTTCTTTACACTAGAAGTGCTGGGATTTGTACTCCTAGAAGGCATACTAGAGTTCGCTTTTTTAGCACTAACAGATCTGGAATCTGAACTACTTGAAGGCATACTAAGGTTCACATTCAAAACATCGGGCATCGAATGGATATCATACTTGACACTAGGCATAGAACACGGAATCAAAGGATTAACTCTCTCACCTAAAGACTTAGGGCATATTGTGATTAAGCATTCTAGAATTTCTTGAGATCGTTTGGCATATAAGCATGCATGCCCAATTGCATTGTCAAGTGGTTTCTCTAACTTATCCTCTTCAACAATCTCACGTAGACATTCTAGACAATCCTTAAGGGATGAGAAATATGTTTGAATAGCAAGTTTGTTATTCCTGAGTTGAGGGAGAACATATTTCATAGACAAAGCATATTTATTACTAGAGTGAACCTTTGATACACCATTCTCCCCATTGGTCATTGCCATTTTCCCTTTTACTTGGCTCTTCAGATTCTCAATTTCCTTTTGCAATGAAGCTATTTGTTCGTTGTTTTTGTTACGAGTAACCTTTATTGATTCAAATAACTCATTGAAATGACGTTTAACCTTTTCATTTTCTTCTAGAAAACTTTCGTTTTCCTTTTGTAATGCATTTACTAAGTTTTGAAGAAGAAACGTTTGAGAATTCTGAGAATCTAAAGGAGGAGGCATTTGGGAGCCAGTCACATTGTTCTTTTCACCTTTTAATTGAGAGATTTGGGCTTTCAACTTTCTGATCGTGTTACAATGAGCTTGAATCTGTTCATCACGTTTGTTTATTTGAAAAACTGCATCAAACTCTGGAGCATCTGAGGATGTCTTGATATTTGAAGTTTTGACATTTTCTTTAAGATGTTGATATTTTAGTTGTAAATTAAAATGCTCAACTTCTAGTTTAGAAAAATGTTTAACCAAATTGTCGTGATCATCCAGTTCAATTTTCTCGTTTAGTTTAGAATTAGTCTTTTCAAGCTCAATGACACGATCATGGGAGACTTTCAGAGCAACAGATAATTCATGAAATTGAGAAGCATTAATGGAACAATTTGTAGCAGTGAAAAACACATCTTGAGCAACACATTCAGAAATCAGATTCTCATTCAGTGTATGCAAGTTCTTCCTCTCAATCTCATTATATTTTAATTCTCGCTCATAGTCACTAACCTCAACGATCATTGCATCAAATTGCTTTTCCATTTCTTTAATGTCTAAGTTCATTCCCTTTTTAAGACTTTCAAATTGATCTTTTAGTTGTTTAAAGAAGAGCATGACTTCAGTTAAATAACAATCTTTCGTTTGCTCAAAACCCCTTTCCCCTTCAGTTATACCAGTGGGTGTGATCCTTTTCTTACAAGTTTTCTCAAAATCAACAAATAGTTGAAAAATAACATATTGACTGATTAAGGTCTTACTTTTAGTGGCAATAGTCCTAGGAACTAAATGCATTGGTGTATTGGGAGGATACACAGTCGCTGAAGGCATTTTCCTAAAGGGGGGGGGGGTTAGTTACAACAAGATTCTCTACTTTTTGCTTATCTAAATCCTTTTTCCTTCGGGTGTTAACAACGTCTGAGGCTTAAACATGTTCAAGGAAATCCAATTCTCCTTCTTGTAATCATGGGGTATGATATTTATTTTCTTCTCTTTACATTTAGGATCATCTAGTTTCTTGTTCATCTTTTCCCTAGTGACTTCATCTGATTTCTTATCTTCCTCAGTGCACTTAACGCAACTAGGTTTCTGTCTAGGTTTAAGGATTTCATTTCCATCATAAAGAACCTTATGAGCATTTCTAGCCTTCTTAATGACCTCTGGATTTGGTTCCTCAACAAGGGGAATGCTATGCTTATCGCTTAAGACTCTATGCTTAGTGATTAAGTGAGCAGTCTGAATGGTATTTCCTTGTACGTACAACTTATTTTCAAGCTTGTTCTTCACGGTTTTTAGATTAGAAAAATCATTCAAAAGTTTTGATTCCTTAACACTGAATTCTTGCTTAAGCATTTTAACATTTTCTTGAAGTTCTTGTTTTTGCTTAGCAGTTTTAGAAAGCTTATCTTGTAAGGAGTTTAACTCTTGTTTCAATACTTCTTCTCTAAACCTACTTTTTCTAATAGTTGTACGCATTTGGTCATCCATTTCCTGCTCACGGGAGGTTAATTCAAACTTAGCACGTTGTTCATAAATAGCAACACGTTCTTTATAAGCATTAAGTTCAGAAATAACAGAGTCATCAGGGGCACGTGCAGTGTATTCGTCAAAAGTATAGTCATCATTGACTGCATAAGATACATCACTTGGTACAATCTCACTATCACTTTGTTTCATATATTGATCATATGGGACAACATTGATATTACCCATATTTTCAATATCTGACTCAATAATTACAGTTGATTGTACTTCGTTATGTATCTTTTGCTCATCAACTTCATCGTATAATTTTAATACCTCAGAAATGATTTTGTCTTTGGATGGACCAGCTTGTGGTGATGAAGAGACTTTAGGAGAGACCATTGGAGAAATGCTAGCCATGAAAATGGTTTGTGCAGTGGGTTCTTCATCAACAGCAGAGTCGTATGCATCACAATCAGCTACTTGAAAGGCATTCTGATGATTATGGCCTATCTCCTGAATTGGTTGCTCATCCACATCTGCATCATATGTCTTAGCATTTCCCTCAGCCAAGAACAACAACTCCTCTTCATCCAAAGCTGCACCATTATCCTTTGCTTGCACAAGCAACATCTTATCCCTGAAGTACTCGGCATTCTGAGGGCGTTTTGGCGATGTGCAGTTCCTTGCAATGTGTCCCTCACCTCCACAGTTGTAACATTTGATTGGCTTTGGTTGACCATGGTTTCCATTCCTTCCCCTATTCTGATTTGCAGCATAACCTCTACCAGCTCCACCTCTTCCTTGTTCGTACTGCCTTTCTTGAACTGGCTGCACCATAACCTTTCCATCTCTGACAGTTGCCTGATTGTGTGGATTAGATGCTGTTCTGAGGTTGTTGTTGGTGTGTGGGAGAGAGTTCGTGTTTTGACTGATCATGAGAGCCAGTTGATTAATGAAGTTTCCCACGTGTGCATCAGCATCAGCTTGTTTGAACATTGGATCGGGAATGAGTTTGTGATTACCATTACCCATGGGTATGACTTGTGAGGCTTTGGTTGTGATTCCAATGTTTGAGTAGAAGGCAGTTGAATCATTCGATGAGCTTGTCTCTCCCTGGTTGGTTTTGAACTGATTAAGAATCCTTTTTTCAAACATAGCATGTCTCTCATTCTGAAGAAGGAAGGCATAGAGTTACTCATAGTTTGTATTCTTCAATCCTTTGGTTAGCTTCACAGAGGTGACAAACTTGTGCCATTCGGGATTCATGTTGTTCACAAACTTTGAGTTCAGCTGAATGTTTGGCATAGTCATTCTGATGTTCCTCATATCATTAACAAGCTTGTGGAATCTCACGTAATACTCATAGACACTCTCATCTGGTTTCATCTTGAAGTGTTCAAATTCATCATAGAGTTGTGATTCTCTGTCTTCCATAGTTAATTCAGAACCTGAGAGAAACATCTTGACATTATCACACACTGCCTTGGCTTCGGTGTTGTGATTGATCAGCTTGTAGATATCTTTTGGAAGACCTTGAAGTACGATGTTAGAAGCCCTGATATCAGCATCGAATCTCTTTTTCTCCTTATCATCGAGCTCATCATATGTCTTTGGTCTGTCTATTCCATAGATCATTGTTCCATCTTCAGCTGTATCAATTAAGTCTCTAGTAGTCTCAACCCGATACGGTCCTTCATCAATGGATTTGAGAATGTTGACTCCATTTTCCTTTCCAAGACAGTACAATCTGATTCGTTGAGCCCAAGAGTCGTAGTCATTTCTGTCAAGCATGGGTGGACGAGTATCTGAACCAGCTGCTTGAACATCCTCGGCAACAGTGGAGATGATTGTAGGAACGTTGGTAGACATGATGACAGGTTAAACGGGATTTTATAACTCTATGATTAAACCGGGAAATAGATTCTTTCACGGGATTTTACTAACTCAGGAGAAAACCGTATTACAGACAGAGTCAGCCAAGTCGCTAAGAAAACCTGAACCAAGTCGCTAAGCACCAAGTCGCTAGTAAAATTTTGACAGCAAGTCGCTAAGCACCAAGTCGCTAAGTTGTCAAGTCGCTAAAGAACAACTCGCTAAGCACCAAGTCGCTAAGTTGTCAAGTCGCTAAAGAGCAACTCGCTAAGCACCAACTCGTTAACACCAACTCGCTAACAAACTTAAGTACAAGTCGCTAACTTTCACCAAGTCGCCACCCGTAGTGGAGACTCCACTAAGTGTACTTTTTGTCGGCTTGTCTCAATAGACAAGTCGCTAGCTCAACTCGCTAAGGCCTTCAACTACAACTCGCTATCAAATTACAAAGCAAGTCGCTACCAAGAAAACTTGTCCGTGGCTTAAGTCGCTAGCAAGAAAAACACATAAACATCACTTTTCAATCCAAAAACAACCCAACCACGATGATTCAAGCTTAACAAATCAAAACCCAAGCACATACAATGATTCTAAACACAAAACTACACTCAAGTTTCAAACTTTAACACTAGAAATGATCCAAATGATGCAAAAACCACTAAACTTTTTCAAACTCTAAAACCACCTAAAAGTCACTAGAAATCCAAAGATATGTAAGAGATGATCAAACCTGGCTCTGATACCATTTGTAACATATTGGATTTCACATACACATCAAACCATAACACAAAGTAGGCGTACAAGAGGTTTTTAGAGAGAGAAAGTTAGAGGTTTGGGAACTTAGTGAGAGAAAGAAAAGTCTTATTATGAGCTTCAACTCTCTACCTTGGAAGGTAGAGAGTATTTATAGTCTTTACATAAATCGCCACCTATCGGGCTGTGGATCAGGCATACAGTGGGTAAAGACCCGTCCGTACTCCACGGTGTTACATAAACTAAATACTACTTAACTTATAATAATCTACGACTACGAGCTTTCTAATGATTACATATACTTGATGTGACCGACTCTTTAATAACTGGATTTACTAAATCCTAACAGTACATAAACTGAAGTGTCACTCGAATTGTCCTCATTTGTCATTGTAGCATGAGCAGGAGAGCCTTCAAATGTATCTATTATAGTTGACGTTGTTTCACATTCGATAACATTTCCAGATCTATCTTAAGAAGATTCCACATTAGCATCACGGACCTCATGTACTGTTGAAAGGGGAATGTCTACTGCAGTTTTAGGAATTGTATGAGTAGTTGATCCAGAGACGGAACCCCACTGAATCTCATCCATAATCCCTTTCATCTTCATCGGTTATTTTTGAGTTAACCAAGTCAACTTTTGAAGGTACTATCATTCCATAATTTCCCTTCACTACATCAACATTATCACCATAATACTTAGTAGCAGTATACCTACGAACAAATGTTGGTGGCAGATTATACTTATCAATCTTGATACGGAGAGCAATAGTTCGACCAATGAGTCTGTCAACAAAGAAACCATCTAACCAATACGGGACATCAGCACCCTAGATAAAAGGATGGCATGCGTTTAGTAATAATAAGATGTAAATATAGTAAGTTGGATGAAAAGAAATTGTGATCAACGAACCT
Organism: Chrysanthemum seticuspe; assembly: GCA_019973895.1. Classification (NCBI taxonomy): domain Eukaryota; kingdom Viridiplantae; phylum Streptophyta; class Magnoliopsida; order Asterales; family Asteraceae; genus Chrysanthemum; species Chrysanthemum seticuspe. Next base: position 27,542,957 of record BPTQ01000006.1, read on the forward strand.
CTTTGATACTCTTAGTAAGCAACTCTTCGACCGTATATCCTAGTAGTTGATTTGCAATTGTATTGAAAAGTACACAATTGATTTCCTCATCGTCTTGTGTACAACATATCACTAACTTGTACCTGTAATGAGAAGAACATGAATAAGAAGTACATAAAACGCTATTTCATCGTGATATGAATAACTTACGTTTGACGCGGATTTGTAACATTTTTTTACATTCTTTACAATAATAATGAACATTCGTCCACTCGACTTTGTGACAGTACGTGGGACATTGTATGAATTTCCAGTCGTTCTGCAAGTCCATTCCAACCACCACTGAACTGATAATGAATTATGTTCCCTGTAAACATGCAACGGAGAATAGTAAAACGTGAATATAAAAGAATACATTTTGTAGGAAAGATCCGGTTTATATTTAATGTCAATTACCACATTAACGCCATTAGCGAGATGCTGATAGAAATCTGGAATAGTTGTCATTTTAATCTCCTCAGTTTTAAGAACGTTGGACGTAGGAACATTGGATGAAAATTCAACCGGTTGAATTGGCCTATTAAGTCACAACATAAAGGTAAACATAAGTACTTGTTATAATTGAACATAAATTTGTATCATAAATATATCAGTAAACATTAAGATATCACCTTTGGTTATATGCATGACAATTAGGTATCGAAAGGTTCAAGTAGAAATGTGTTGCAATTGTCGTAGTCAATTGCAAACCACCTAGAAGAAAAAAGGCATCATTTTTCAAATAAAGAATACATGATACAGTTAGTGTGCGTGTGAATATGTGATATTGTGATCATGCAAGAGACTTTTCTTCATTTTAATGGTTAAATGATCATGTGAATATCTTGTATAGTGTTCCACTGTTGGTACAAAATAAAGGGTTTTGGCATTATAGTAATATTAAAGTTGTACAAAAATAAAATAAAAAGAGGTTAGTGCATGTCTCAAAATTAAGGTGTAATGATAGAAACAATAATTATTAAATTAACTAATCCATATATGTCATATTACTGTTACCAAATCAAAGATAATTATGTGAAAAAAATTAGAGCGAAAAAGAGGTCGCATAATTCAGCCCAAACATACAGAGATAACAAAAGCAATTTACATGGATATTAAGTTGATAGTCCATGAAGGAGCTATTAATCCATGAGTATAGCTACGATGTTTAAAAACCAAGGAAAAATAATATAACTTACATTTCTTTTATCACATATGAGGAGTCACAGGTTTGTTAATACGTCTTATTTCGAAAATCAAAAGGTATATGTTCAGCTCTAAAAAGAGTACAAGATGGTAGATAGAGTAACCTGACAATGCATGTATAAGTCAAAACAATTAGTCTTAGGTGTCGTTTTATTCATCACTATGGCTCACTTTAGGAAGTTAACTATATTTGAAAGACTATACACGATTATATGACTTAAATCATTTAATGTGTATCTAGAGTAAAAGTCGATCTGTTAATTTTTTCAAAAAAGTAAAAAAATCAAAAACAGTTTCAAGTAGGAATACTTTTGCATTTTTAATTTCATCATTTTGAGTCCAAATCTGTTAAAACTTGGGGATAATAGAGTTTGGAAGGTAAGCTATAAGCTAACATTTTTGGTTGATTTTTAGAAATTTTCTTTCTAAGCTTTTGATTAACTCAAAGAGAGCTGTTGGGAGAAATTCTCCCCTGCACCAGCAGCTTAATTGATCACTGTTACTATTTCAAAAGCTTCTATCAAGCTCTTTAAAGCTCCTCTCAGCCTAATTTTAAGTATATAAGCTCTCAGCTATTCAAGCTTGAGTTTCCATTTGGTGTTAGCTCATAAGCTTCTAGCATTAAGCTTATTTTCAAGCTTAAAGTCAGTTAGATAGGCTGCTTTGGGGGTGTTGTTGTTATAAGTGCTTATTTGTTCATATCTGCTTAGTATCAGCTTATTTGTGCTTAGTTGCTTTCTCAGTAGCTTAAATTAGCTTAATTAGTTTAGTTTTAAGCCATTTAGTTATTGCCTAGCTTATTTTAACTTTTTATAATCCAATGACAGATAGAACAATATCGATAATATATGAAAGGTTTCTAGTTCTAAGGACCGACACAATTTTTATATTTCTTGACCTAGTTCTCCCATATCACATCAAATCTGCATCAATCTGCAGGGTTGTTTTTTTTTTTTTTTTTTTTTTTTTTTTTGCAATTGCCTCCTCAATTATCCTAAAAATTTAGCAAATAACGAACAAAATCAGGCTGACTGCATGACTGGGAGAGAGGTATTCTGATTAATTTATATTGCATGATGTGCCTCACATATCTCTTTGTTGAGTAGTCTTAATAATAGCAACTAGTTTATGGCTTTAAAAGGGCATATAACTTCCGAAAATCGTTATAAAACCAGTAAACAAATACAGTATATTATAAAAAACATTCAGGTCACATCAGGTTTTTATAGGCTTTTTTTGAAACACCCATAACAAAAAAGTTTGAAAAGTAGTATTAGCAATGATAACTAAAAATCCAATGACAAAAATACCAAATATAGTAGTATACATCAACTATCCATGTTTCTTGATGTTTCAAATTCTTTCTTATGAACTCACTTGATGATATTCTTTATTTTTTTGTGATCGCTGCTTACGCAGTTACGGTCTGTTCTCAGCTACAATATATTAACTATGCGAGACTATCCTACAAACATGGCGATGACATATATATAGATAGGTGATCAATCATGTTATGTTAACGTCAAGTATGTAAATTGTGTATAACGCACAAGTGCCGGTCATTTATGTGGTTCAATAGATGAACTGATGAGGATCCAAGAAAGTTACATCTCGACAAATTAGTATCACGAAACCTGATTTTGTTTGATTCATGCTGAATTTCAGTATACTTGAAAGTCCTTATTAACAAGAATATTCATTTTCCATGGTAACAAATAATTTTGTAGGCTTTTGCTGTGCTATGGTGGCTAATTATATTAGCCATGTCTGCTTTTTAATTTGAGAACTGTTACTAGGGATATCCGTACATGTTCTGGTTTTACACCACTTCTAAGTTACCAGAATATTACCCGAGCAATACGGCGGCGTGTACCCGGTGACTATTTTTGTGGTGAGCAAATATTTTTAATTTTAAATCTTCTTTATTTAACACGTCCCAAATACTTTATAACGTAGTAGATATATGTTTTTCAAAAGTAGAATGTCTAAATTATTAATAGTGTAAATAGTTAGCACTTTTATTTTTCAAATTTTTGCTTTAAATTAGTGGTTATCAAGTTAATGAGTTTTTTTTTTTTTTTTTTTTTTTTTTTTTTTTTTTTTTTTAAACAATTCTATTGAAATATATCATTATTTAAGGGGTTACTATATGGTTTAAATAAGATTTAAATTTTTAAATTTTAAATTAATTTTCTAATTTTCGTTTTATAGTAATGTTTTTTATTTTAAAGTTTTAAGACTTCCTTTATAGGAAGTCACAAATCCTTTATAATGTAATATAGATAATCAGGGATTTTATTATTATTTTTTAAATGGTGCCTTTTACAAAATTCTTTGCAAATATGGGTTCTTTTTAATTAATTTTATATGCATAAGTCTTTCAATTGGGAGGTGATTTGCACATCAAATAAATTGAATATATTGAAAACAAAAAATGGATTCACTAGATAAATTGGCTTTGTTTACATATTTTATTTAGTCTCTTTGCTTATTAAATAGTGTTTATTTACTTCCATTTAGAATTTAATGATTTGTTTTACGTATTTCATATGAGAATAGATGTTTTTCTTTCGGTATTTGGATGTAAAACTGTATTTATACAATTAATTGTATTTACACATAGCTATTTTAAAACTTAATTATTTATTACGTAAAACATATAATGTCACATTAATTTTTAAAATTGGCGCCACTACAAATAAATAGTCAAATCTATTTTTTTTTTCTCCACACTTCTAAAAAGTGTATTAAATTTTTATTAGTTTATCAATACTTAATAATGTGTAAAAGATGATTACATTTATAAGTGTGATTTTTTTTTTTTTTTTTTTTTTTTTTTTTTTTGTAAAACAATAAATTTTAATAAAAAAAAGATCACATTTTTAAGTGTGGAAAAATATAAAACAGTATCACACTTATATGTGTAGTCATTTGTAAAACTAAATTCTCCACATTTCCACAAGTGTAGAAAATATGGGTGTTAAAAATTAAGGGGTAAATTGCAAATCTGGTCCCTAAACTATCATGAATGCGCAAGGATCACGCCGAGATGATTTTTGTTACGAAAAAGACATTAATGTTTACGTTTTTTGCAAAACAACTATTGAGAGGCACTGTTCACTAACTTTCGTTATTTTTCTTATTAAGTGGCACATCACTAAGGGTAATATTGTCATTTCACTGTTCCCGCCTATATCATTATAACACCCACCGATTACACTTAAACCAACAAACCCTATTGTTCAAAGTTCATTTTCAATTTTGTTCCCTAAAGTTATAAAATACGCTTCGGAATCCAATAAAAATTGAAAATGATGGCTCTTCTGTTTGGGAAAAATCGAGCGCGATCTTCACCGATCTGTGATCTTGATAAACTTTACGGTAAGTTTGGTTATTGTTAATTGTACTGATATTTTTAGTTAAATATAATGTTGACGGCATGCACAATATGATTAAAAATTAGTTTACACATTAGGATGATTTTTTTTGTTCTTAGGGTGTTTGTTGATGTTTATTCTTTCTACACAGAATTAAACCACAAAGTGGAAAATTGACCTCACCACTACGAAGGGTGTATTATTGTCCAATTATAGATTGCTACGATTTGGTTGATTATGACCTGTTTTCGTTTGATGTGTATGATTCGTTGGGATGACCTAGGTGTCAAGAATGGTCGGATTTTATTGTCTCATTTTAGGATACCAGGTGAGTCATTGGATGATGGGTTGTTACCTTTGATGGATGATGACGATGTTGTTAACCTATTGAATTTGGTTCCTACACATAGAGAAATCGAGGTTTATATTCAGACTAAAGGAAAAAAAATCCAATATTATTGATGAAATATTGGATGAGACTGCTACTGGAAATGTTGATTATCTTCAGAATGTTACTCAAGCTTCAACAAGAAAACCATATGGAAGCATTGTTACCAGGTTTTTAAATGACATAGATACTCTTGCTGCTGAAAAACATGTCAACGATAATGCTGGTGGAGAACAAGCTGAGCAACAATTATTAGTTATGGAGGATGACTTGTTCCAACAATACAATCCTGTAGGTGTAGATGTTGTTGTTGAAGAAGAAGAAGACTATACAGACATGGAAAATGAAGTTGAAGAAGAAGAAGACTATACAGACATGGAAAATGAACTTCAACGAGGGAGTGAGGATGTTGTTTTAGAGTTTAACAATAGATTTGTGGGCGAAGAGGTTGTTGACAGGGAAGAGCCTGTTGAGCAGGAGAATCAGCAACAACAAGCCGTGGACGTAAGTGATTTTGAAGAGGATGACGTGGGCACTCCAATTAAGCCTCAGGTGGACATGACTGGTTTTCATTTTGAACTTGATGTCCACATTGACCACGTCACAAGCTTAGCTGCTAGTGTGGCGGAGGATATGGATTTGCATGTTGCTTGTGATTTGATGATTTTGATAGTGGTGAAGATACCCGTGCTCCCAAAATTGTGAACTTAAGAAAGAGAAGGTTGAAAGAAATTATGAGGGAGTACCATATATGGAAGAGAAAATGTTAACAGGGGTGAATTTTTTGTAACAAACGAATTTTTGACACCAAAGGAAATCAAAGAAAAGGTAAGAATGCATGCTTTAAAGTGTAGAAGAGATGTTAGGATTGAAAAGTGTGATCAAGAAAGGGTTAAAGCGTATTGTTATGGGACTTTTGTGGGTTATGGTAAGGGGAAACATGCAGATAGTGATGGCAGAAATTCTTTTGCAGGTTGTCAAACTAGAGCTTCTTGTTTAAAGTCAAAGGGCAAGTTTGGGACATCCAAACCTATAAAAAAAAATTGCCAAACCCATGTGCCCGTGGTCCCTACACGTGTCAAAATTCGGTGATGAACATATTTGGTCTGTCAAAACATTAAAATATGAACAAATGCCTCCAAACAAGAAAAATTAAATTGTTGACTACAAGATACATCTCATCCGAGGTTGGTAAAATTCTTGTTACCAACCAGAAAATCCCAACTGCCGCACTGAGAGAGCAAATAAATCAAAAATTTCAGATCGAAATCTCTAAGACAAAGGTATTCAGAGCAAGAAATATTGAATTGAAACGGATTTTGGGTGACCATGAAAAACAATATGCCAATTTTCGGACTGCATGCAATTAGGAAAGGAAAAATCCATGTTATGTACAAAGATTGATACTACGCAACCAAAATTGATTAGTTCCACCACTATAATGATGATAATGAATCAATGTCATTAATGTCATCTGCAGGTAGCCTTAGCAGCTATAGCCTTAATTACATTGGAGACAGAGACGGAGCCAGGCGGGGTCCCGTGGGTGCCTGTGACACCTATGAATTTTTTTGATTTAGTGTTAATTTTAAGAAAAAATATCGATTTTTCTCAGATGTATCTTAAATGACCCCGATCAATTGAAATGTGTTTTTGCTCTTATTTAGTTAGCATCTTAAAATCAATTATATTACGGTTAAAAAAAATTCGTGCACACGATCATGTTTGTTCCTGGCTCCGTCCCTGATTGGAGATGTATATATGCTGATCCTAAATGTATCGTACAAGGGTTCTTCTTAGGACATTCAAAATCACTTTTAGTTACTTTTTAGTTCCAGGGTGAAAGGGTTCTTCTTAGGACATCAAATCTGGACCTAAAGGCCGTGTAGTTTTCCAGTTACACCAGATAAAAGACTGTCGAAGAGGAACAAAGACAAAGTAACTATATATCTTAATTTCCTTAATTCCTTATACTCCGGATTACTATTAAGTCATTTCTATGTTGGTAATTCCTCTTAAAAGTGAATCAATTATCATAATAGCTTGTCGTTTTATTGCATAATAACAAGTTCTACTACATAACCGTTATCATTGCTAAATGCTAAAGGCTAAATTATATCATGTGACTTGGCGGCTCATGATCAAGGCCGGTGTGCGTTCAAGTCCTCCAAAAGTGCAAATTAAATACGAGCAAAGATGCTAAAATAGTTGTGATAGATAAACACACCAAGGAAAGGACCAACATAAAACAAGAAGCACTATTCATATCAAAAGTGCTTATACCATTCAAAACACAAATAACTCAAAGTTTCATTTAAGAAAATTCAACATATTAATATATATAGCTAAGTCATAACGATGTCTAAATTATTTTATGATCAACATGACTAATCAACAATACAAACCCATAACCACACAAATACTATTATAGTCTTAATGGTGCTAGTAAACTACTAATATGTGTTAGATAATGAAAACCACTGTGAGCTGTTATGTTTATTGATCAACCATTTATATTCCATATCACATTTGATTATTAGAGATAGATATGATCCATTAGGGTTAGGTTATCACATGCAATATGCATTATAATTGGTTGATCAATAAACATAACACCTCACGGGGGTTTTAATTATCTCACAATATGTACATAACGAGTAGAAACCATTTAGCCGGAAGAAACAATTGCTTCAACGACGAGCAGCAGCGGCGGCGACAGCGGCAACGACGACATTCCTCACCTACAATAAATCAAATCAATAATGATAATGTTACTATTAACAAACTAATGATCAAGTCCACAATCGTTAAATTAATTAATGAAAAATATTTTTCGCCCCATAAAAATTCAAAACTTGTTTTGGGGCTTTAAATCTGAAACCTCTAGTTTTGAAAATCGGTTTAGTAATCGTTGAAAATTATTTATTAAAATAATATTACTACGAAAGCTCACGGAGATTATTAGTGGCGGTTTGGGGCGGTTTTTGGCTAAAACCAAACCCCGAACCGAAAAATTGGTTTTAAGTTTTTGAAAACCGAACCTCGCACCAAAAGTTCGGTTTGGTTTTTGGTGTTTTTCGGTTCGGTTTTTGGTTTTTCAATTTTCGGATATTCAAAATTTGAGTTGATGGTTTTATGTTAGACCTATTAATTTATCTAAGTTCTTTAAATTCGGATATCCGAAATTTCAGATAACATTTTTATATATCCGAATATCCAAATATTTATAATTTTTAGAAAACTTTATATGAGTTCCAAAAATGACATTTCACAAAACCCAATATTTTATTAAATTTTGATCAATTTTTCGGATATCCTAATACGAATATTTTCTGAACATCCAAAACCTAAATCAAGAAATAGTATATAAAGATTAGATGCGTGAACATATATGAAATAAAGAAAACTAACTTTACGAATTTATATTGTTAGCTAAATAAACACCTAATACAAATATCTAATCTCTTAATTTTTGGACTTTGGTGGTTACTTGTATCAAAACTAATATGTATACATTTTTTATTAGTTTTATGAATAGCATGTGGCGGTTCGGTTTTTTCGGTTTGGGTTCTCATATAAGACCAAAAACCGAACTAAAACTTTCGGTTTTTTTAAAAAACCAAAACCGCACCATCGGTTTTAGAATTGGTTCGGTTTTTTTGGGGCGTTTTTTTTGGTTTTTTGGGTTTTGGTTCGATTTTTCGGTTTTGTTTCTCTCCCCTACTAAGCACAAACTAACCGCTAAAATTTATCTAAAACTAAAAACCGGATTCTGTTTTGGGTTTGTTATGGTGAGCCCAAATAGTAAGTAGTCCAAAGTAACAAGCACATGTTATGTATCATACTATTAACATAAAAAAAATAAAAATAATAAAAAAATAAACATAATAAGCACCTGAGACCACTGACCCACCCATGTGCCCTCATCCACCAGCTCCTCAATAATTCATTCTTAGCTCCCCGTGAAGAAACCCTCATATCCCCTTTATTACTGTTTTTCCCAAACAGGTAGTACTTCACACCAACACACAAACCATAAACAGCAATGGGCCAATGCTTGTTAAACAAACACATGTATATTCAATCTTGACTATCAAAAGTGAATCAACGGCTGACATTGCGGATCTGTGTGAACTCATATCATTCGATCACAATGCAGCTCAACCCACTATAAAAAGCAGCATACACAGTTGTAGCTAGTCACTTGATTTACATCAAAAACACACACAACACAAACAAGAAGAAAAACGTACACCATGTCTTCAAGCGCATCTGCAGGCACACTTAGAACCATGGTTTGTAGAAAAAAAAAATAATACTTGCTTGAAACCAACCAAACCAAAAACATGTATTCTCTCTCATTTTGTCAAGTTAAAATAAAAGCATGCTTAGTGAAACTGCTTATTTATTTATAACCAATAATCCTAAACACAAACTAATCCGATCCCTAAAAAAAATGGTACGCAAATTACGCTTTCATTTTCTGTAACTCCATTAACACATTAATCCAAAGCACTAGGGGTGAGCATGGGGCGGTTTTTGGCTAAAACCAAATTCCGAACCGAAAACTCGGTTTTAAGTTTTTGAAAACCAAACCCTGCACCAAAAATTTGGTTTGGTTTTTGGTGTTTTGCGGTTCGGTTTTTGGTTTTTTCGGTTTTCGGATATTCGAAATTTGAGTTGATGGTTTTATGTTAGACGTATTAATTTAGCTAAGTTCTTTAAATTCGGATATCCGAAATTTCGGATAACATTTTTATATATCCGAATATCCAAATATCTATAATTTTCAGAAAACTTTATATGAGTTCCAAAAATGACATTTCACAAAACCCAATATTTTATTAAATTTTGATCAATTTTTCGGATATCCTAATAAGAATATTTTCTGAACATCCAAAACCTAAATCAAGAAATCGTAGAATGTAAGTAGAATACTTGTTGTATTATAATAAGATTATATAACATGTATATAAAGATTAGATGCGTGAACATATACACCTAACACGAATATATAATCTCTTAATTTTTGGACTTTCGTGGTTACTTGTATCAAAACTAATATGTATACATTTTTTTATTAGTTTTATGAATAGCATGTGGCGGTTCGGTTTTTTCGGTTTAGGTTTTCCTATAAGACCAAAAACCGAACTAAAACTTTTGGTTTTTTTAAAAAACCAAAACCACACCATCGGTTTTAGAATTGGTTCGGTTTTTTTGGGGCGTATTTTTTGGTTTTTTGGGTTTTGGTTCGGTTTTGTTGCTCTCCCCTGGAGATTATTATTTCATAACACATATCAAATTCCACATCTTTTTAATATTACAAATGTGTTTGACTATGTGAATTTTAAGAAGTCAACTCAGCTAATTCCATGAATAATTGGAACTTTTACTCAAAACAATTTGTTCAAACTCTAGATTGAAGTCCAAAAATGAAATAACATAATTAAGAACAAAAGGTCAGAGATTTGTTTGACCGAAACAACAATAAGAGTTTATTTATATCATGTAAGATAAAATAACCTTGATGCCAACTTTTGAGAATAAAATAAAAACACTTTTAGTATCGATATATCATAACACCTTTAAACACTTTTATATATATATATATATATATATATACGAGCGGGTTAACCCGCGCGTTGCGACGGGAGTGCGTTGCCCTCGATCATTTTATTCACGGGAATGAATTTGCTAAATTTTTTTTTTTTTTTTCGCGCGCACTGTTCATGCGCGGGCACTGTTCATGCCCGCGTTACTGTTCATGAGCCAATGTATTTTAGTATATATATATATGTGTGTGTGTGTGTGTGTGTGTGTGTGTGTGTGTGTGTGTGTGAGAGAGATAGAGAGAGATTTTATTTACGATTACAATTGTAACTACAATTGTAATACTACAAGACAATAGTTTGATTCAAAAGTTTTAACATAATTCAACCCTAAATTTTTTTATTCTTTCTTTATTTTATTTTTTTATTTTTTAATGTAAATTTGAACTGTTGTTAACATGGCATCATAGTAAATAAGTTTAACTAAGAACTTACCGGGGCAACTAGACTCTTGTTTCGCCACCTTTATCACTAGTTAACCCACAATGCTTGCAGCTAAGAACATCATTAAATTTCACCACCATTTTTCCGTCCGACTAAGTACACACAGTGATATATTTTAGTAAGTGAAAGGTGAGATGAAAGATCAAGTTGTGTGTGTTATGGACTTATGGTGGTGATATATATAGTGTGGTGTCGACAATGATTGGAAAAAATGGGATCAACTAACATTGTCGAATATTTTGTATTTCATAGTAATTCTTGATAATTGTATGTTCTACAATGTTGTGCTTAATTCATTATTGTTGTATATTGTATAATGTTTGTGTTTGTTGCTAACTTGCTAATAGTCTTCCTATTATTTATTTATAACCAATAATCCTAAACACAAACTAATCCGATCCCTAAAAAATAGTACGTAAATTACGCTTTCATTTTCTGTAACTCCATTAACACATTAATCCTATGCACTAGGGGTGAGCATGGGGCGGTTTTTGGCTAAAACCAAATCCCAAACCGAAAACTCGGTTTTAAGTTTTTGAAAACCAAACCCCGCACCAAAAGTTCGGTTTGGTTTTTGGTGTTTTGCGGTTCGGTTTTTTGTTTTTTCGGTTTTTGGATATTCAAAATTTGAGTTGATGGTTTTATGTTAGACGTATTAAATTAGCTAAGTATTTTAAATTCGGATATCCGAAATTTCGGATAACATTTTTATATATCCGAATATCCAAATATCTATAATTTTGAGAAAACTTTAAATGAGTTCCAAAAATGACATTTCACAAAACCGAATATTTTATTAAATTTTGATCAATTTTTCGGATATCCTATTACGAATATTTTCTGAACATCCAAAACCTAAATCAAGAAATCGTAGAATGTATGTAGAATACTTGTTGTATTATAATAAGATTATATAACATGTACATAAAGATTAGATGCGTTAACATATATACCTAACACGAATATCTAATCTCTTAATTTTTGGACTTTGGTGGTTACTTGTATCAAAACTAATATGTATACATTTTTTTATTAGTTTTATGAATAGTATGTGGCGGTTCGGTTTGGGTTTTCCTATAAGACCAAAAACCGAACTAAAACTTTCGGTTTTTTTAAAAAACCAAAACCACACCATCGGTTTTATAACTGGTTCGGTTTTTTGGGGGCGTATTTTTTGGTTTTTTGGGTTTTGGTTCGGTTCTTCGGTTTTGTTGCTCTCCCCTAGAGATTATTATTTCATCACTCGTATCAAATTCCACATTTTGTTTTTAATATTACAAATGTGTTTGACTATGTGAATTTTAAGAAGTCAACTCAGTTAATTCCATGAATAAATGGAACTTTTACTCAAAACAATTTGTTCAAACTCTAGATTGAAGTCCAAAAATGAAATAACATAAAGAGATTTGTTTGACCGAAACAACAATAATAAGATAAAATAACCTTGATGCCAACTTTTGAGAATAAAATAAAACTCTTTTAGTATCGATATATCATAACACTTTTAAACACTTATATATATATATATATATATATATATATATATATATATATATACTAGTTTTCGAAGCCCGCCCAATGGGCGGGCATGACTTATAATTATTTGTTGTTGTTTTTTGTTTACTTAAATACATTTTTTAGAATTGTGAAACAATAACTTTAAACAATTACTTATGTAGTTTTTAGTTGTCTCTTTTTTTTTTTTTTTTTAAATTTTTTTTTTTGTTAATATTTATAAATAATGTTATTGTTTAGGTGGATGTAAATTATAATAACATTAATATTATAAGAAAGTATTTTTAGTGTAATACGTATAAAAGATAATGAAACAATTAAATAATTTAAGTATATCGGCTTTTGTAGAAACGAAGGATATTCAAAAATAATTTTTTTTGTACACGTCATTTGTTGCGTTGTTTGTGTAACAGTTAAAAACCTTTTAACGCACACAAACTATGAACATATATTAGGATAGTTTTAATATAAAACAATGAACAACATATATTAGCTAATAAAATAAATTTAGTTTCAATTATTACATTAAGATTATCAAAGAAGCAGGATACGACCATACTATTAGTCAATTAGCTAGACTCATTCACAAATGTCAATGAATATCTCTTTAATATAATAAAGAAAGATCAAATTGCGATCGTGATGAATAAGCAATATGTGTAGTAGAATATTTCAACAATAAGGATACCAACAACAAATTTAGGACCTCTAAACCCTTAATTCCTATAAGAAATGGAGTATGAGTGAATTAAAAACATGCATCATTTTGAGAATAGGCATTACTGTTAGGCTTCAAGTTAGGCTTGGAAATATATCAATTTTGTAGCTTAGAGACTCAAAACACTTAAAGTGACCCTCCTTATATTCCTTCCCCTAATTTAGAAAATGGGAAGTTAACAAAATGGTCACATGAACTATAGTTGGAGTACTACATTTTTAAGAACTCATTAATCTCATGTTAGAAGTTAGTTAGTTTGGCTCAAGTAGACAAATTCCTTTTTTGGATTAAAAAAAATCGAAAATATAAACTCATTGATATTGTCAAAGAGATGCCCAATGCTAATGCAAGAATCAACTTGTTTCTTTAGATACCTGCATAAGAAAAAGATGACTGGTAGTTTGTCAAATCATCATATGACATGATATATGACTTCGTTTTGATATAGTGTAACATGTTACAATGAAACTCGATCTAAAATTAGCAATAGTTTAAAAATACTTTGACCTCTAACTTAAAATGAAAAAAAGGTAGACAAAAAGATACCAATAAAAATGCACTTATACTTTTGTTTTCAGATTCATTAAATCAAAAAGCAAAAACAGAAATTAATGTGGCAGTCGTTCTTTATGGTTCCAAATTCCAATAGTATTCTCCTTGACCGGTGATCACGCCACTTGGTCCTTTACTATCCTGTACACAAAGTCGTATTCAACGTGAGTGAGAGTCGTACTGAGTGAGGTAACTCATGATTCTCTCTTTTCGATTATAAATAAATAAAAATTATGTTCGAGTAATTCTTTTCTGTTGGGATTTGCAGTTGGGTTGTGTCATGGTCTTCCTGTCATGCTAGTTTTGGTTCAATGTAACTTTTATATCTTTACAACATATATAGTTCTAGGGATTTATTGGGGTCGTACAGGAAATCAACATCAGAGAGTTTGGTGCAATGCTCGTTATAGGTAGTTTTATGTACCTATAACCTCGCCATTCATGTTATCGTATTATAGCTGCTACATTAATCGATTTTAGATATAGGGTCACCGACAAAGGCATAACGCAAGTTATACGTTTTATTTTTCTTCCATCATTTCTTTTTTGAGTGTAAAAGTGATATATTGTTATTTTATTTTTGTACATAAGTACTGTAGAGCTTGTTTTTTAGTTGCATTATGGTATTCAATACTCGTAAATGGGGGCCAGGGATAAGTTGTGATAATTGAACCTGATTAAGGTTACTACTAATCACAGAAGCAAAAACAAATTGCACCATCAATACTTGTCACCTTCTACAAAGCTATTCTTCATAAATCAAGTATCCACACACTTCTAACTACAGCCAAGTTTTCATTCATTCATTTAATGAAATAGCTCATGTGCTTACCACTATGTAAGCATCCTTAATATCAGACTATAAAAACTAACTAAAATCCTACATATTAAGCTTATGAGAAGCACAAACACATCAAGATCGATTTTTGCATTCATAACAATGTTCCAGTTTATTGTAGCTTC